>JALBCR010000701.1:0-78484 GCA_030710515.1 Abscondita cerata
CTGGGTTGTTGATGTTTCCCATTAAAGCAGTAAGTGTATCGTATCCTAGTGAATTATTTAATACACTTGAATTACATTATAGGAATTGAGCATTGATGAAAACCCACTTGCGTACAATGATTGCCTTCAACAATCATTTATATCAAATTCTGTTTCACTGGTCGATGATGATTTGAAAAATTAAAGAAGAGTCTGTCGGTTGATATTAAAATGAAAATGAAGACATTGTTAAAAGATAGAATGTGTGTTATTTAACACAGACATATTCACGTGCGTGGAAGAGTTTACAGCATCAGATATGTTATACTACTGCTACCAATGTAATTATACTACAAGCGAAAACACATATTAACTAATCACATATTTACTCATCTATTTAAATGCAATCTGTGTAGTTATGCTACATTTGATAATACCTCATTACAGAGCCACGAAGAGGTACACCTTAATGTAACATTGGAAGAAAATGTACTTACATGTTACAATTATCAGGCTTTTGTTGTGATAAGTGCGACTACAGGTGTTTCAGGAAAAGTGCTTTGATTACGCACAATAAAACACACTAAAGAAAAACCATTTAAGTGTGATGTTTGTGATTATTGCTCAAGTCATGCAGGAAACTTGAAAACCCACATGTACAGACACTTGGGAGAAAGGCCTTTCAGCTGTGATAAGTG
This sequence comes from Abscondita cerata, assembly GCA_030710515.1. Lineage (NCBI taxonomy): Eukaryota > Metazoa > Arthropoda > Insecta > Coleoptera > Lampyridae > Abscondita > Abscondita cerata. The sequence goes on from JALBCR010000701.1 coordinate 678, forward strand.
CAACTACAGGTGTTCTACGAAAAGTGCTTTGATTAGGCACAATAGACACACACTAAAGAAAAACCATTTAAGTGTAATGTTTGTGATTATTGCTCAAGTCATGCAGGAAACTTGAAAACCCACATGTACAGACACTTGGGAGAAAGGCCTTTCAGCTGTGATAAGTGCGACTACAGGTGTTCCACGAAAAGTGCTTTGATTACGCACAATAAAAACACACACTAAAGAAAAACCATTTAAGTGTAATGTTTGTGATTATTGCTCAAGTCATGCAGGAAACTTGAAAACCCACATGTACAGACACTTAGGGAAGTGCCTTTCAGCTGTGATAAGTGCGACTACAGGTGTTCCACGAAAAGTGCTTTGATTAGGCACAATAGAACACACACTAAAGAAAAACCATTTAAATGTGATGTTTGTGATTATTGCTCAAGTCATGCAGGAAACTTGAAAACCCACATGTACAGACACTTGGGAGAAAGGCCTTTCAGCTGTGATAAGTGCAACTACAGGTGTTCTACGAAAAGTGCTTTGATTAGGCACAATAGAACACACTAAAGAAAAACCATTTAAGTGTAATGTTTGTGATTATTGCTCAAGTCATGCAGGAAACTTGAAAACCCACATGTACAGACACTTAGGGGAAATGCCTTTCAGCTGTGATAAGTGCGACTACAGGTGTTCCACGAAAAGTGCTTTGATTACGCACAATAAAACACACACTAAAGAAAAACCATTTAAGTGTAATGTTTGTGATTATTGCTCAAGTCATGCAGGAAACTTGAAAACCCACATGTACAAACACTTGGGGAAGTGCCTTTCAGCTGTGATAAGTGCGACTACAGGTGTTCCACGAAAAGTGCTTTGATTAGGCACAATAGAACACACACTAAAGAAAAACCATTTAAGTGTAATGTTTGTGATTATTGCTCAAGTCATGCAGGAAACTTGAAAACCCACATGTACAAACACTTGGGAGAAAGGCCTTTCAGCTGTGATAAGTGCAACTACAGGTGTTCTACGAAAAGTGCTTTGATTAGGCACAATAGAACACACTAAAGAAAACCATTTAAGTGTAATGTTTGTGATTATTGCTCAAGTCATGCAGGAAACTTGAAAACCCACATGTACAGACACTTAGGGAAATGCCTTTCAGCTGTGATAAGTGCGACTACAGGTGTTCCACGAAAGTGCTTTGATTAGCACAATAAAACACACACTAAAGAAAAACCATTTAAGTGTAATGTTTGTGATTATTGCTCAAGTCATGCAGGAAACTTGAAAACCACATGTACAGACACTTAGGGGAAGTGCCTTTCAGCTGTGATAAGTGCGACTACAGGTGTTCCACGAAAAGTGCTTTGATTAGGCACAATAGAACACACACTAAAGAAAAACCATTTAAGTGTGATGTTTGTGATTATTGCTCAAGTCATGCAGGAAACTTGAAAACCCACATGTACAGACACTCAGGAGAAAGGCCTTTCAGCTGTGATAAGTGCAACTACAGGTGTTCTACGAAAAAGTGCTTTGATTAGGCACAATAGAACACACTAAAGAAAAACCATTTAAGTGTAATGTTTGTGATTATTGCTCAAGTCATGCAGGAAACTTGAAAACCCACATGTACAAACACTTAGGGGAAATGCCTTCAGCTGTGATAAGTGCGACTACAGGTGTTCCACGAAAGTGCTTTGATTACGCACAATAAAACACACACTAAAGAAAAACCATTTAAGTGTAATGTTTGTGATTATTGCTCAAGTCATGCAGGAAACTTGAAAACCCACATGTACAGACACTTAGGGAAGTGCCTTTCAGCTGTGATAAGTGCGACTACAGGTGTTCCACGAAAAGTGCTTTGATTAGGCACAATAGAACACACACTAAAGAAAAACCATTTAAATGTAATGTTTGTGATTATTGCTCAAGTCATGCAGGAAACTTGAAAACCCACATGTACAGACACTTGGGAGAAAAGGCCTTTCAGCTGTGATAAGTGCAACTACAGGTGTTCTACGAAAAGTGCTTTGATTAGGCACAATAGAACACACTAAAGAAAAACCATTTAAGTGTAATGTTTGTGATTATTGCTCAAGTCATGCAGGAAACTTGAAACCCACATGTACAGACACTTAGGGAAATGCCTTTCAGCTGTGATAAGTGCGACTACAGGTGTTCCACGAAAAGTGCTTTGATTACGCACAATAAAAACACACACTAAAGAAAAACCATTTAAGTGTAATGTTTGTGATTATTGCTCAAGTCATGCAGGAAACTTGAAAACCCACATGTACAGACACTTAGGGGAAGTGCCTTTCAGCTGTGATAAGTGCGACTACAGGTGTTCCACGAAAAGTGCTTTGATTAGGCACAATAGAACACACACTAAAGAAAACCATTTAAGTGTGATGTTTGTGATTATTGCTCAAGTCATGCAGGAAACTTGAAAACCCACATGTACAGACACTTGGGAGAAAGGCCTTTCAGCTGTGATAAGTGCAACTACAGGTGTTCTACGAAAAGTGCTTTGATTAGGCACAATAGAACATCACTAAAGAAAAACCATTTAAGTGTAATGTTTGTGATTATTGCTCAAGTCATGCAGGAAACTTGAAAACCCACATGTACAGACACTTAGGAGAAATGCCTTTCAGCTGTGATAAGTGCGACTACAGGTGTTCCACGAAAAGTGCTTTGATTAGCACAATAAACCACACACTAAAGAAAAACCATTTAAGACTGCATTTTAAAACGCCATTTCAAAGTAGTAGTGGCCAAATTTAGAACTAAACTAACAGTGGTACAAACGAACGAGAAATTGGCGAACTTTTCTCAAAAAGCTATAATTTTCGTCTATTATTTTGTTCATTTATGTGTATGACGATACTTTGGAAACAAAGTATAACCTTGTGCGTATACGCTACATTTAATTATGGTTAATTTCTAATCTAATCTAATCTCTAAATTCGCATGCAATAATTGTGGTTGCAAAGTAAATAGATTATTCTTAAGAGTCATTTTATTGCTACCCACTAATAACTATCTCCCAAATAATTAAACATCAAACAAATAGGTAAGTATTATTTGTTTAAAGAAACATTGATCTTCCAATAGTTTAGCCTAGAATATTTTACGAGGAAGAAAGACAATTATCTATTTCTAGGCATATCTTTTTGTATAAATTACGCCAGTTACTTATTGTATTAAATAATATTATCGTCAGAATGACGACGCAGTTGTTTTGTTATTTTTGATCTCGGTTGTTAAAGAACATAGAAACCGTTTATGTCGTGATTTTTAAAGCGTTCAGTTCTATTCGGGCAGCGTCAACTATTTTTTAAGGAAAAATTTTGAAAAGAAAAATACTGATACAGTTTTGTAGGTTATAATTTTTTTCTACCACTAGCCGTGAAGTGGACAATTATTGCGTCTCCTACCCAACTGAGAAGATGAATTTCTCTATTCGTGGTTAATAATTTTTCTATTGTTGACCTAGGTTAATAATGGACAAATTCAAATTTTTGAGAATCTAAGAATAGTTGTTTAACAAAAACGAGTGAAACATAGTTTTGTATATCCAGGAGATTATCTTTAACGTATTTGCTGCTTAAAATTACCTAACACGATAAAATTATTTGAATAAAAACCATAGTTTAAAATTCGCGCCCCCATCCCATAACCGCAAATACATAACCTGAATTTATTTATTTATTAAATATGATGGTAGAATCAGTTTTTTCAGGTTTGCCAAAGGAGATTTAACCAGGCGAGTTAAGTTACATGAAAAATTTTAAGTAAATTACAAACATTTTGTTGTCGGTGTTTTGAATGGTTAACAGAATCTGGAAGGTCCGATCTGTTGCATAAAAATGTCGACTCTAAAAACTTAACGAGTATGTGGCGAACACTTGCCATTCTAAATGAATTACAAGTGTCAATTTCTGAAACCCAATATTCAAATGATGCAAGGTATATTGGCGAAGCAATAAATGCCCGTTAACATCTCTAGCTATACCAAAACTACTCAAGCTTGCAGCTCAAATACTCTTAGGTAAAGAAAATTACAGAGGAACATTTTTAAATTGCAACGTGAAAAGAAAGCACTTCAATTGAAGTTAACATCTCCCAACGATTACTTAAAAAATAAACCACTAAGAAGCAGGAGATATACAGAGGAATACAAACAATTTTCACTAAAATTATATTTTATGATCCCCAATATGTTAATTTTAAAGTAGGTTTTAAATTTTTGCCAGCTCAAACTGCTACGTGATCATGGTTAGAGTTATATATAAAAATTTAAACAACCCTTGTGCTACATCTTTACAAATACGATATGCAAAGGTGGCAAATTGAAGTCGATAGTATTAGACTGCATAGAAAAGCTACAACTACAATGCGGTGCCAATGTTAGGGCAGTAGTGAAATTTTCGAAACCTAATTAAAAGAATAGATGTACCACCGGAAAAACCATACCTTCTCGTAAACGATAAGAAAATCTATTATTTCTTCGATGTCCCCTATTTATTGAAGTTGGAGCAAAATAACTTGATTAAATACGATATAATCTTTAATAACAAAAAGCTTCTTGGAAAGACATTAAAATTTCTACATGTCAGACAAATCTAAACCGCTGCGATTGGCTCCTAAATCAACTAATTTACATATTACTCCAAATAATTTTCAGAAAATGAAGGTGAAATGTATCACACAAGTGTTTAGTGAATCAGTTGCAGTTGGTTTATCAACGTATGTAGCTTTTAATGCTTTTTGATTTATTTGCATTCCTGTGCTACTTGATTTTTACAAGAAAAATGTTTATTTTTTATTTTTGGCTTAAATTTGGCTAGTAGTGGAAAAAATAGTGTATACTCCATGGTTCTGAAGTTCTATTGCTGCCTACGCACCTAACTATAACTGGTGCTAAGGCAATAATGACAGACTTCACAACCTTGGTGTATAATATACTATTATAAATATTATATTATAACTAACTATAACTGGTGCTAAGGCAATAATGACAGACTTCATAACCTTGGTGTATAATATACTATTATAAATATTATATTATAAATAAACGTTCCGGTAACCTAAAAGTGCACTTGATAATATATTCAAGTGTATGAAGTTTTAGCTGCAACCAGTGTGACTACAAGACGTACACCAAAGCGAATTTGAAATGTCATAAAAGTGTTCATTCTGAAGAAAGGCCATATACTTGCAACTTGTGTGATTTCACCAGTAAATACGAAGGGTAACTTAAAAAACTTATGAAGGTACATTTGGGTGAACGAAATTTTAGCTGCGACAAGTGCGAGTACAAGACGTACTGCAAAGGGAAGTTGAAAAGTCACACAAAAGTTTGCAACGTTCAAAGTGTAAACGCTCCTCCTGTGTACACACCCTTAACCCAATTTCGCGGGCATAACTTTTGTATTGGTTTCCGTCGTTGATAACTCGAAACTGTCCACGATTGGTCCGCTGTATTTTAACGCTTCCGGAAAGCTTGTCCTGAATCAACCGTTCACGAGGGAGAAGATGAACCTTCATCTGAGAATTTCTCGCTTTATGGGGTAATCAGAGTGATGGTAAAACATATGATACCGCATAAAGTCGGATTTTTAAAATTTGCTAAAAGATTGTGCTCCACGTGAACCGTTCAATAAGCACGTCCTGCATTCTTCAGGCTAGGGACGCTTTGCATCAGAGAGGGTGGTTCATGTCTCCTATTAAGAATACATTCTCTCTTCCGGTTGTTCCTTCGTCAACTTGTACGGCTCTTGCGGGTCTACTCATGTCTTTTGGAGGCGCTGTGCCGAAATAGCTACCCACGAATACTCCGTCAGAATCGCAGACTACGGTGGAGGCTCATCCAGAAACCGTTAGTAATATTGAGAGCAAGAGTAACACTCCTACTGCTGCGTGAAGGTCAGATGTTTTAATATCTTTTAATTGCGTAATATATCTGTGTCTATTTAATGCTGCGAACTATCACAAATTCGTTTGTGTATTGGGGTGAATAAATATTGTGTGAAGGTTTCTCTGACTTTATGTCGAATTCTTTCGTGATTTGTGTCCTTTTTCTGTATATTCTGCTGCGGACAGTTAGCTGCTAACCTTGGTTCTGGGTCAGATTCATCTCTACAGCGTTACTCGAACCTGGCGCCCTACCTTTTTAATTTTTTTTCTATAGGTTTAGGAATAACGTTTTTCTTCCTAACCCACACCTACTCTCCACTGAGGAGCATACTTTCCTAACAACTGACCGTAACAAAGTTCATTCTGAAGAAAACCTATATAAATGCAATGTATGTGATTACACAAGTAAATACATTGGTTATTTAAAAATACACTTGAAGATGCACGCTGGCGAACGAAATTTTAGTTGCGACCAGTGCGAGTACAAGACGTAGTGGAAAAAGGCGTTGAAAAGTCACAAAATAGTCCATTCTGAAGAAAAACCATATACATGTAATTTGTGTAATCACACCAGTAAACACATTGGTAATTTAAAAAGACATATGAAGATACATTCCAGCGAACGAATAGTGCGACTACAAGACGTACTTCAACGGAAATCTGAAAAGTCACAATAAGTGCATTCTGGAAAAAACGATACAAATGCATTTTGTGTGATTACACCAGTAAACACATTGATGATTTAAAAAACACAAAGATACATTCTCGCGAACGAAATTTTAGCTGCGCCCAGTGCGACTACAAGGCGTACTCAATTGGATGTTGAAACGTCACAGAAGAGCTCATTCAGAAGAGAAATCATATACATGCAACTTGTGTGATTACAGCAGTAAATATGCAGGACATTTAAAAATACACATGAAGATACATTCAATGGGAAATTGACATTCTGAAGAAAAAACGTTTGTTGTATGTTGTATCGTACTTAATTTGTTTGTATTGGTGGACATGTTACTGATGTGTTTTTTATTTTATTATAAACAATTCAGCACAAAACGTCGCTAAAATCTCACGATAAATTTTGTGTTTTATTACCCCTATTAAAAGAAGATAGAGGAAGCGTGGTTTTTTAATAGACCGTCGTTTTAAAAGGACAAATTTAACACATTTATTGTTTTGTGCATCATCTTAATTGGACGTTTAGTACTCGAAAACTAATGTTTTTCACTGACGTATAACATGTACATCTTATACAGGATTGTCACCGCACAAGTGTATCCTAATAATATACAATCCATACCACGATCTTGCTATCGCTGCAGTATGTACGTAACGGATTACTGCAAAGATAGTTTATGTATGAGTGAATAACTTGTATTACTTATTTTGTTTGCCTTACTGTTTTTGAATATAATGAATACTGTTGTGTTACAATATATGATCCTTCGACTACGTGACACCGTGATTATGCTTGATAAACTAAAACTTTTGGTGTTTCAGCAACTAGCATAAATTTAATAGATTCATATCTTAATGACAGAAACCAAATCACTCATTTTAATAATTTAACATCGTCATCAAGGAATATGAACTTTGGAGTACCACAAGGTTTGGTACTAGGCCCGTTACTGTTTGTTATTTTCATAAATGATTTCCCGACATCAAGTCCGGAGTCATACCATATGATGTACGCCAATGATTCCACAATAATAAGCAAAAGCAAAACTATTGAAAAAGCAAGTCAAATTGAAGATAAACACAGAAACTAATGTTTCTTTTACGTAAAATTTTATCAGAAATAAATAGCCCGGAATGGTTTCTGTATATTAGAGTCCACTTTGATCCTAGGCTGTCGTGGAAACAGTACACTGTCAAAGTAGTTAGCAAATTGTCTAAAGTAATATTTGTACTCAGAAATCTCTCTAGAACGGTACCAACAAATGCTCAGAAAATAGCTTACATTTCACTATTCGAAAGCACGTATACTTATATGGTTTATTAGCGTGGGGACACACAACGCATTTTAAAACTGTCTTTTCTATTAAACCTAAAACTGTAAGGGTTTTAGCAAACATAGACTACCGTGCTGATGTAAGATTTATTTCTCAAATTACAATATACTTACAGTTCCATTAATGTACATTTTTAAATCATTGGTCTTCGTAAGAACAAACATCTCACATTACAATTTAAATGTAAACGTACATGAACATAATACACGTAAGATAAAAAGACATAGTGTTACCATATAAACGATTAAATAAATCTAGAAACTCTGTTCACTACTGGTGGCCACTTTTCTTTAACAAACTGTCAATGGACATCAGACAAATGGAGTTAAAAAAATTTAAATTAACCATTTGTACAATCAGTTCCAAGAGAGTAGTACATCTACCATTAATGAACAAATTAGAATTTGAATTAAAAAGACTGGTCAAATTGCAAATTATTGTGCCAGTGGAGGATTGTACAAAATTGGTAGCTCCAATAGTAGTAATACCAAAAAGGGGAATCAGTACCCATTTGTTGCGATTATACCCAATTAAATAAATATATATATATATATATATATATATATATATATATATATTCAGGTCTTATTTTCCAATTCCAAAGATAGAGAATATACACGCCCAGTTTAAAGGTGCGATGTATTTTTCTAAGATGGATAGTAACTCTGGATTTTATTAGATACCACTAAAATAAGTGTGCCAGGATTTAACTACATTTATTACCCCTGATTGGTAGATTTAAGTTTTTAAGACTCCCATTTGGGATGTCATGCGCTCCCGAATACTTTAGTCAAAATTAGCAAATATTTTGAGAAATATGAACGGTGTAGTCATGATGTATTAATTTACTCGGAAACATTGAAAATCCACAATAATATCCTTTCAGAAGTGTTAAAACGAATAAACGATTCGGGAATCACTTTAAATAAACAAAATGTGTATTTGAGGTACAAAAGGTACCATTTTTTGGGACATATTATAACCCATAATGGCGTGTCAATAGACTCGGTAAGAATAGAAGCGATAGTCGATATGGAAGATTCCAAAAATAAACGCGAACTTATGCAACTGGTGGGGTAATCAATTTTAATGTACGGTTTATTCCGAACAAATCGCAAATCCTAGAATTAGGTAGTTTACTCAGAAATCGATGTTCCATTTCAATGGGATGTTGCAAAAAGTGGGTTAGAATAAATAAGGGAATTGTTAAAACAAGCGCCGTGTTTAGCTAAAATAGAGCGGAAAGCTTATCCCTTACGTGGTCTTGTGGCAAATTTCAAGAATATATAATAGGTTTAAACATAATTTTAGAAACTGATCATAAGCTCCTTATTCAATTTTTCATACGAAACCGATTGATAAAACTAGTAATATATTTTTTTGGGGTGTGCTTTGATAGGCGTTACTATAGAGAAATAGAACAGTCTAACTTTTGTTAATAAAAAAATAGTTTTTCTATTTCGCGTATACAATGACGATTTTGTGACACTGTTTTGCAAAAAGTAGTTACACAAAATTTACACTAGCGTTATTACTTTTGGTGATTTCTTTTTTTGAGGTTGGTAATGGTTGAAAATGTAATGTTTACTGATCTCTATTACTGTAATGTTATTGTTTATGTCATTTGTGAAACACATGAAAATTTTAAGGAATTAATTATTTACTTTAATTCCTTCGTCAAGGAAAATTATGCCGGAATAATTTTAGAGTGAGTATGTTTTATTTTAATGAATGAACAATATTCACGAAAATTATATTTTTTAGGCTAGTGGTAGTTATAAACTTGACAACAAACAAAAAACAGGTAAACTTAACAAAGAACAAGAACAGAAAACTTAACACGCCTTAGTAACAAGCAAAGAACAAAAGTTAAAAATAATCAAGATCCTAACCTAATTTATCCGAACAACTATGAATGCACTTATCTATAAATTTGTGACTTTTATAATAAATTCCATACTTTTGCAAGCATTCTATTTATTTTTCACTTATATGGCAGTGACTGTATATTTTGACAGTCACCGTTGAAGTTTCACTAGCCGAAATATAAATCGGTGGTAGTGATTGATCGGACACAATAATATTTTGTTGTTTGCTAACACCTGCTTCATCGACTCTTTCCACTTGAATTTTGTTACTGTTTTAGAATTTGATTCTGGAGAAAGCACCACACATCATATTGATCTGTGTGTATGGATGTACACGCAATAGACGTAGAAGCTTCAGATTCGTCTCGTGTTGAAAACATGTTGGCAATGTCAATTTTCTTCTTTAAAGAAGCATCCACATATCCTCAGCTACAGCTGAAGACTTCCAGCCTCCATGCTTCTTTATTGTGAGTAAGTCTCCACCTTGGTTTGCTATATGTGATGCCGATGAACGGCGAAAGCAGTGTCCTGTATATTTTTCTGGACTAGGCAGTTTTAAAAATGTTGCGATATTCTTAGGAATTTCTCCTATTTTGTTGATCCCTATGGGAGATGTCGTGCATTTACCGGAACGATAATTTAAAAAAATCTGTTATTGGAAGCATGGGAAGGTCGCAGTTTAATGTATTTTTAATTATATTAATCCAAGGTACTTCTGTGATTAGAAATACTCTGGTTACATTTGTTTTGTTTTAGGTACAGTTACTACGATTATGTCTACTTTTAATTGTACATCGTTGATTGACATGTGGGTTAATTCATCCCTTCTGCAAGCCCCACAATAGCCTATAATTAATATGACCTAAAATTATATGAATCTGTATTAACAAACAAAATTTTATAAACTGAAATATACCTTCATGGCAAAGAAAATATTGTCATCAGCTTCATTAACGAATCGGTTAATGATAGTTTTGATTCTGCCTTTTAAAAATGCTATTAATTTTAAGTTTTTGAAATGTCAATGTTTTTGTAAATGGAAAGACATGTCTTCAGCATCGAATAACTCGACCACATTGTCGATGCCTTTTTGATCTGCCCATGATCTCGAAATAGGCCAACAATACGTTTTCGGTTATTGAACCGACTTTATTTTCCTCACACCATTTAGAAAAACCTTTATATTCTTTGATATATTTAGTTTTAGATTTTTCCGGTAGTAAGTGGTCAATCGCACTTATCGCTACTTGTTTTAGTTCTGGCGGGGTACACGAAAAGTCATTTGCATCCATAATTTTAATTTAAATAGTTATTTATAATTAATTTTAACCAATTCAGTACAAAAATTTTAGCCGCCTAACTTTAAACTTTGAAAAAATTTCAGTTAGTATTGCCAACCGTAAAAATTAAATTTCCATGCACAGCAATTTTTTTGCCCAGATAGGAGTAGTAAATATTAATTGAAGCGAAATAGAAAAAATAGTATGTTATACTTGTTTTACTAGACAATTTGTCGCACTTATTTCTTTGAAGCACTCGTCGCTACGCTTCTCGTGCTTCAAACCAATGCGTGCGACAAAATACGTCTTGTAAAACTGGTATAACAATATACTATTTAGTTGTTATATTGGGAAATAAAATTCGTTAATTACTCCTACGTTGGAAGTTATTTATTTTGGATAAAGGTTACATAGTATGAAGCGAAATTAGTTTCAACCTGGTAGGTTGCGCTCCTCGTATATTTAACATTTTGGGTGACCCCGACGTGATACTTACGCTATCCGGAGTATACACAGTTTGTGACCTTCATCAGTTTTTAGAAGCCAAAATAAAATGGAAGTAATTAAAAAAGCACGAGGTCCTATAAGGCGGAGAATTACAAATTTAGCAAAAGAAATTGACAATGTGAGTGAAAATGACGCTCCAGATTTGAATCGAATTGCGGAATTATTAGAGCTTATTCGAGATCAGTTAGTTGTTGATAATGCCACGGAAGCGATCGAAGACCAAGAGTTTCAAGAAATTGAAGACTATGGAATTAAGTACATAAGAGCACGTCATCAAGCAGATAAGTTTCTCAATCCAATCTCAGATCAACTCGCTTTTCCAACAGGTAGTGTTGTAAGTGTCAACGCTGCAGGCAGGTATAAAAAAGGATACAAGCTGCCAAAAATTGAAATTCAAAAGTTTAATAGAAAATTAAAACAATGACTTAGTTTTTTGGGCGCAGTTCAAGAAGATTTACCAAGATGCTGACCTCTCGAATGAAGACAAGATCCATTATATTGTACAATCGATGGAAAAGGAACAAGAGCTACCAACACACTTCTGATAATTATGATAAAATTATTCAAGCTCTCAAAATGAGGTTTGGAAAGGAATCTCTACTTGTAGAAGTTTACGTGCGAGAGTTGTTGCAGATAGTAATTCAGATAGCTAACAAAAAAGGGAAAATTAGTCTTACCAGTATATACGACAAGTTAGAATCCCATTTGCAAGCACTGGAGTCATTGGGTGTCACTACTGATAAATGTGCAGCTATACTTTTTCCATTAGTTTCCGTTACTATAGAGAAATAGAACAGTCTAATTTTTGTTAATAAAAAAAATAGTTTTAGTTGTCATATTGGGAAATAAAATTCGTTAATTACTCCTACGTTGGAAATTATTTATTTTGGATAAAGGTTACATAGTACGAAGCGAAATTAGTTTCAACCTGGTAAGTTGCGCTCCTCGTATATTTAATACCGATAGACGACCAAACACCAATGTTACAAAGGTTCCGAATTTGGTTAATGCGGTACAGTTATGATACCCGGAAAAGATCTGGTACTAGCGGACACATTGTCAAGAAAACCTTGACAAAAGTCAATCGAAAATGAAGAGCTCACTGACGAAGTAAAGCTCATGTTCGAATGTTGATTAGATCTTTACCAATTAAAGATGAATATATAGTCGAAATAATCACTGCACAAAGCAATAGTGCAGTTTGTAAACAGTTTAAAGAATATGTTCCTAGCGAATGGCCAGAGAAATTAAATTTGGCAGTGGCGGCTTGTCCATATGGTCATTTGGTCAATGACCTCCCAAAATTTTGACAATATATAAAAAATATTAATTATTACGTGTTTTATTAAAATAGGTAATTAAGTCGCAAGTACAATAACTTAAAATTTATCGGCCGTCGTTCGTAATTCATCCTCTTCAACCTTGGGCTGGCGGTGCGAATTGTCCTCATTGAATTAGATCTACCCAGAAAAACTCGAAAAACGTGCAGCGCCAGAATAAACGCAAACGTCCGAAACAATAATCAACTTTGGGTCATGAGCCGGGTCTCGCAGTTCACGTTGACTTCGTATAGGGTGTACAACTACGCTCGATTTTTAATTCGATTTTCGCGTGTTTTAAATCAATTTAAGAATTTATATTGATATGTTTTACTGTTGTTGTGTTGTTTTGTAAAAATACTATTTTTGATTCGCGTGTGCATGCGCTATAATAGAAAATGTCACTAGTTCAGAAAATTAAACAACTAAAAATTGCTAACAAACTTAATTTTACAAAATTAGTTGAGTTCAAGGCAAATGGTCGTCCTTTGCCAGAACTAAGTTTACGACAGACTAGCAAAGACAAAAATAAAGATGTTCATCGAAACTTTCGCAAGGTAATGTACGATTTAGCTAACTGGATATGTGGTTGTGAAGTATCAAATGTATTTTACTGTTTTGTTTGTTTATTATTTTCTAAAGACTCGTCAGACTCGCTATAGTGCAAATCCGGTGTAAGAGATTTAAAACATTTAAAATAGGAAATAAAAAACATGTTTCGTCTGCAGAACACATGAAATGCTCGGTAAATTTTGCAACGGTAGGAAATGTTGATATTCTTACACAGCTAGACAATACTTACAGAAAATCCCTTAGAGATTTTAATGAGAATGTTTCGAAAAATCGCTATATTTTGAACAGAATTGTAGATTGTATAAAATTTTGCGGTGCATTTGATATATTTATATATTTTTAAGTATGTCTATTTTTTAAATTAATTTTGACCTCCCAGTATGATTGACCACGAGCCGCCACTGAATTTGAGTTCAGAAATATTACCTTATTTTCAATTTAAATCAGAAATTATTTTCAAGGAAAATTTGCTGTTAAAGGGCTCAATGATTATTATCCCGCCTACTTTGCAGTTAGAATGTCTAAAATTTATACATCAGACATCAAGGCATCACCAAATGCCGTGAACGCGCCAAACAAACGGTCTGGTGGATAAGTTTATCTTCACAGATCAAGACTAGGATAAAAAATTGTCCCAGTTGTGTGAAAGAAAGGACAAATATAAAAGAACCGTTTCTAAAGGAAAACCCTCCTGAGCGTTCTTGGCAAAAAGTTGCTGTAGATCTTTTTAATCAAATAAATTGGTATTTGATAATTACAGTCTGTTTTGAAATCTTTGCATTGTCAGATTTAAAAGAAATGACGACAAACAAAAAACTGAAAATTACATTTTCTAGATTTGGAATTTCAGAAGTAGTAAGGTCAGATAATGATACTCAATTTAAAAGTCAATTTAGAAATTTTGCCTATGATTATGGATTTACGCACATAACCAGTAGTACGTATTATTCGCAGTCTAATGGATGCATAGAGGCCGCCGTTAAAATAGCAAAAAGTTTAATAAGAAAAAATGAAGACTTAAATTTAGCATTGCTGGCGTACCGATCTACTACCCTCGATTATAGACACAGTCCGGCAGAGTTATTGATGCATACTCATTTACCTTTGTTACCCAATAAGCAGAATGAAACTCTTCATACGGATGAGGTGTATGCTAAGGAATCGATAAGAAAAGATGTACAAGTAAATAATTATAATAAGAGACACAGAGTTAAACTCGTGACACCTTTAACAAAGCTAATAAACTCCTCCTTTCAGGGCAGAATCTTTCCAGATGCGCTTAAAATAGCCATAGTAGTGCCTGTACACAAAAAAGGCGACGGAAGTTTACCGGAACATTATCGACCCATTTCAATTCTACCAATTATTTCCAAAGTTTTTTGAAATGGCAATCTATAAACAAATGGTAGAACATTTTGAACATTCACTAAATTGTTTTGAATACCGACAGTTTTCTATGGCTATATTTTTAGACCTAACTCAAGCGTTTGACAGCGTTTGTCATATAACTTTAATAAACAAATTAAAAGACGTCTACAAGTTTAATTTTGATAGTTTATATCCTATTAAATCGTTTCTTAAAAATAGATTGCAAGCTGTAAAGGTAAATGGAAGCCTGTCTGATTTCCTAACTTTGATAAGTGGTGTTCCTCAGGGATCAATCTTAGGTCTACTCCTCTTTATCATTTATATTAATGAATTTGCTTCTCATCTAACAGATACAACAATCTGTCTGCAATATACATATGACACTACTCTAATTGTTGGTGACACGGATCTAAACTGTGTTAATATTCAGGTGAGTTTAATTTTAAAAAAGCGAAAGAATGGTGCAGTTCCAATAAATTGTATCTAAATCGAGATAAAACAAAACATATGTTAACTACGCGTAAACATCATAATTTTATAAACCCATCTAATGTAAAGTAAACGACCATAAATACATTAGCAAAAAAAACTAAATCGAAGTATATTCCTTTTTGCGACGATTATCCGAAAATATATCTGGCTCAGTACTTAAAAAGAGTATATCATGGATTGTTTCCGCTGCTGGTATTTCAAATAAATACTAATGAAAAAAAAATAAAAATAATAACTTACCAAATTCAGCAATCTCGGCGAATGTTTCTTGAAGGGTGGAAAAGAAGGAAGGTTTGAAGGAAAAGGAAACACTTCAAGAACGCACCCAGTGAAATTTAACTATTAAATTATAACAAAATTAAATAACTTGCTTAATCAGACAAGATTTATAATTGGACAAACAACGCGTTTTATACCAAAAGAATGCAATATGTTAATGTTCTTTTTCTAAATATCAAAAATAAAATTATCATTCTTATGAACCTTGAACGTTGATAAGTTCAAAACCGAAAAGTAAAATGGTATTCCCTCTGTTCGCGAGAAGGTGAATTAATAAATAAAATAAGCGGATGCAACATACCCGCCGATCTGAACAACTGTTTCAGAACATTATTTATACAAAATTAAATTAACTAAAGAAAAGAGACCAAAACACTACTGTAAAGGTAATGGGCATAAACGCACATAGCCACTCTTATAATCCCATCTATACCAGGAATAATCTTTTCAATTATTCCGTTGGCCACTTAAGAGGAGGCACGTGGTCTTCTTTTAAAAATACCAATGTGTTCACCTTTATGGGTGAACTTAGTACGTTCCACTTTTGCCTCTGTTGGAACTGAGAAAGGTACTCACGCCACCTTTGCCAAAATGTTTGAACCATATGATCTAATAATTCTTTCGATCAAGCAATTTTGGAGGAGTATCTAATTCGTTGGGTGCAGGCAAAGAAGTTAAGGGGTAAGAGTCAAAAAATGCTCCGGGGTCAACGGCAAAGGGTCCGACGGGTCAGTACTAAGCCAGCTCAGAGGCCTACTATTTAATAAAGCTTCTATTTGACTTAAGACTGCAATCATTTCCTCGTAGGTCAGGATCTGTAAGCCTATAACTTTATATAGGTGAGTTTTAACAGCCTTTACTTGAGATTCCCATACGCCAGAGAAATGTGGACTCAATGGAGGTTGAAACTTCCAAACAATTTTTTGTGGAAGGAATTCCTGCCGCAAAGCACTATGGTAATCATCCGAATTAACTAATTAATACAAATCATCTAAACAATTTTTTGCGCCTATAAATGTAGTACCGCAATCTGAATACATAATTGAGCAAGCGCCACGTCGAGCTAAAAAACGCTTGAAAGCAGCCAAGAACACGTCCGTTGATAAAGAGGAAACTAACTCTAGGTGGAGCGCTTTACTGACTAAACAGATAAATAAACATAAATAAGCCTTTTGGGACTTAACACCTCTACCCTCGTCTTCTTATCGTGATAAAAAAGGTCCAGCATAATCTACACCACAATGTAAAAACGGTTTAGCCTCTGTAACTCGCACTGCAGGCGGCATTTTGGAAAAGTCGATTTTGGATTCATCCTAAAACAGTGGTTACATTTTTGCAGACGATAACGAACAGCATTACGATTACATATAATCTAATATTTTTGTCTCAAAATAGACAAAGTCATGTGTGGTGCGGTATGCAAATTTTTCCTATGACATTCGTCAATTAACAAATGAGTAAAATGGCCATCGTTAGGTAGCAGAAAAGGATGTTGACGATCAAATTCTAAATTTGAGTTGTCAAGTCTTCCTCCCACACTAAGGAGACCATCTAATAAAAATGGCGTTAATGAGCGAAACTGGGGGGAACATAATCGATTCTTTTCTAGTAATATTTCTGAGTGAAAATAGTGTCTTTACACTACATTAATCAAAAGAAGCTCAGCGATTTCTAGATCCGCGGCTCCTATAAACCCAAAAGTTCTCAAAATTCTGGCAAATTTTAAAACATAGACTGTGATACGAAGTAGCCTTTTTCAAAATGAACAGCGTAGGATTAGAGAATATAAAGGATGGGCATCTAATTTGGTGGTTACTAACGAAACGAATCTTTGTTCCGGTAATTGTTCATCGGGCTCTGAAATTGAACGAATTGGCCATTGGGAGGAATTCAATTTCATCCAATTTGGGCCACCTTTCCATACTTCACATTTTAAGAGACGAGAAAATTTTATGCCAGGGGATAAGCCATCGCTCACATTGTCACAACCACTTATGTGATACCATTTTTCTGATGGAACCAACTCATGTATAGGAGCGACTCAATTTCCTACGAAAGTTTGCCATCTATGAGGAGAAGAACCAATCCAACTTAAAGTGACAGTTGAATCTGAAAAGCAAATAATTCCTCAATTTCTACACGCGATTTTAAACTTGTCTTTACTAAGTTCAATAACCGGTACAACAGAACAGCAGTTCCAACCTGGGAATTGATTGTAATTTCATAAGGGCAACTTTAGTTTTTGCAGTAGCAAACATAACTCCCACATCCCCATCGAAAGACATAGTTCTGATATAAACGACCACACCATATGATTCCTTACACGCATCACAAAACCCAATGAACATTACCCTTGAGTTTTGAAACACACCTAAATGTCGTGGAAATTTTGAAGTCTGCTAAAAGGGCGCTCCTTTTCAATCTTTTTATTTTTTTTTTTTTTCCAACCGAACCTTCACCCCTTCCAATTTTAGCGAACACTAAAACCAAACATATCTAAACCAGGATACCACTGCAATCCAAGCACCTTCAGACACTTCATCCGAATTTAAACTAACAACCTGAGGAGAATGATGTGCTTCCAGAATTAAACGGAGGAGTTCCTCCAAATTTGCTGCCCATTTTGTCAATTGAAATTGACCCGCTGCAAATAAACCAAGCAATTCTCGGCACAAGGATTTTGCTTCCTCTAAACTAGATACACTCGACACGAGATCGTCCATGTAATAGTCACGAGGTACTATTTTGGAAGCTAATGGAAAATTTTCGGACTGTCTAAGTGTGCGTAATGCCAAGAAAGGAGATGACTTTACTCCAAACGTAACAATATTTAAACAATAAGTAGATACTGGTTCGTCTTTTGAAAATCTCCACAATATTTGTTGAAACCTTTGGTGGTCCTTTTCTAATCCAATTCTCAAATACATTTGTCTAATATCTGCTGTAAATGCTATGGGAAATAAACGAAAATTAAAAAAAGTGCTACAACATCAGACTGTAATTTAGGACCTGTAAACAACAAATCGTTCAAACTAGTTTGTGAACAGCTTTTGCATGAAGCATCAAATACACAACGAAGAGGAGTTGAAGTACTTTCGTGTTTAAACACTCCGTGATGAGGAATAAAGTAATTAGGAGGCGACATATCTTTAGACGGGGACATATAACCTTGTTGCAAATAATCTTTAATTACGGCACGATATTGTTCTCTATACTCGAGAGATTTATCAAATTTTCACTCTAAAGCCTGAAAACGTTTGAGGGCTATATATAAGAATCACCTAAAGTCGAAACACTAACTTTTAACGGAAGTGCTACTACCTATCTTCCAGAAGGTTCCCTTTTAACAGTAGATACGTAGATTTTTCACATTCTACGTTCTCGGAACTAGCCAATTGTTCAGAAGTAACTTCTTCTACCTCCCAAAATTTTGAAATTAGAGTCTCTAAACATATATATCTTTTGATTGGCCGTGTATTGTCGGAGCGGAACCCATAACAACATAACCTAACTTAGTTTGCACTGCGATTGGAGAATGAATAGATCCTGTCACCTTCTCGGACCCTAATAAATCAGGAAATAATTCTGCACCGATTATTTCGTCAATTGGACCAGGCCGATCAAAGGTGTCAACAGCTAATAGCAATTCAAATAAATATTTTAAAGATTCAGTATGAACCCTATAATTAGGTAACCTGTCTGTTATTTTCTCTATTAATAAAACATCAATCAAAAACGAAACATTTGCATCAAAACGAGAGATAATAACAGCTGATGCCTGTCCTTGTGTCAAACCATTGTTCATGCCAATACCTTTGACAGACGAATCGCATCTAAAAATATCTACGCCAAGTTTTTTAGCAAAGGATTGAGTTAAAAATGAGCTTGACTTCCCGAATCCAATAAAAATCTACCTTGACAACATTCACCATTTTTTTAAAACGTTTACTATTGCTGTAGACACAAAGAACTATCGATCCCAACGACGAAGAAGATAACGTTGAGCAAAATGTTGAAGTATTTTGCTCCTTGGGGCTAACACGGAAAATGTTGAATTATCAGGATCATCCTTGATAGCATCAATTTTACTCTCGTCTGCTTCATTTGTCAAATCCGTCCGAGGTTTAACAAAATGTAACAGCGTGTGATGTTTATATCTACACACCTTGCACAAAACAACACTTTTGCAAAAATAAACCTTGTGTTGTCCAAAACAATTTATACACAAGTTTTTATCTTTAATAAATTTGTACCTATCTGATGGAGATTTTGTCAGAAAAGTATCGCACACTCCCAGAGAATGCGGCTTTCCTTTACAAGCTACGCATTCATTCACCTCCTTTTCCTTTGCTACTAAAAACGCATGAGATTTCGGTTTAACACTATTCGATGAAGTGTTGGGCTTATTTGATTTGTTTGAGATAGAAGATATGGCGTATATTTGAGACTGTTCCTTTATAAAGTCTATAATTTCCTTATAAGTGAATATGTCAGAAGTTCTACAAGTATTTTCAAATAAATTTCGTGTTTCGGGGTCGAGCTTACTCCACAACAAATAAGCAAAAATGAAATCTGCTAGATCATTAATTTTCAAAATTTTTAAAGCCCTAATAGCGGCATCGCCTTTTTCTAAAATATTATTTAAACCGTTTGCCGAAGCCGTTTGCGCCGATTTCAAATTCAAACCTTGTTCAAGATAAGAAGTTGCCAGGAGACGATTATTTTGATATTTTTCTACCAAAGCATTCCAAATAATATGATAATTAGCTCCCGTTGGCGGTAAACCCGAACAAACATTAAGAGTCTTTCTCGAAAGTTGCCCAATTAAGTAGTTTATTTTATCGACATCGCTCAAGTCTGCGTTGTCATGAATGAGACTTTTGAAACATTCATAAAAACTTCCCAGTCCTTAATATTACCAGAAAAAATAGGCAACGTTAATTTCGGCAATTTAACCTTTTGCTTACCGTTGAAACCATACCGCTTGAAAAACTTGATTTAAGGTCAACTACACGAGGATCTTTAGCCAAAAACAATATGCTGCAGTATAAATCATCAAAGGCGTCTAACGGTTAAAAATTTGGCGACAAAGTGTTTTACCGAAACAGGATCATCTAACTTTTGACCATAATCATACAGTGTTTGTATTCGACCAAAATACGTTTCTTTTTCGAGTTCAACATAATTAACTGTCTTTCTAAAACTGATTTTTGTCAGTAGGCATGATAAATGTAATGTAATAAAATAAGTATGAATCAAAAATACTAACCCAATCAAAAAAATTCAAAATTTCGATTCAACTTTTAATACAAACAAGAACGTTATTGCATTTACAGATAAGTCAAACAAACACGGAAAGAATTTTCGCTAATCAACGAGTAACAGGTGTTCAGGTGTTATTTACGGGAACAATAAATTTATAAGTATGTATACTTTGCAAACGAAAAACAAAATTACGGAATCCCACTTGCCAAACAGAAAGACTACCGTCAAAGTAACGCACATACATAAACGTAATGTCCCGTCTTTACAAATAATTTTTAAATCGAAATTCTAATAATCAAAATAATTTATCCAATCACAATATCTTCTCATTAAGCAACCAAAACCCAACACAATCTGGTTCGAAAGTTTGAAGGAAAAGGAAACACATCAAGAACGCACCCACTGAATATTTAAACTATTAAATTATAAATAAATTAAATAACTTGCTTAATCAGACAAGATTTATAATTGGACAAACAACGCGTTTTATACTAAAAGAATGCAATATGTTAATGTTCTTTTTCCAAATACAAAAATAAAATTATCATTCTTATATGAACCTTGAACGTTGATAAGTTCAAAAACCGAAAAGTAAAATGGTATTCCCTCTGTTCGCGAGAAGGTGAATTAATAAATAAAAATAAGCGGACGCAACATGGATTGATTCAATCACATCTACATTACTGCAACATAGTATGGACTAACTCTTCCAAAATGCTTCGAATATTTGGTCTTTAACGGCGAGCAGTTAGGATCTTAGGGAGTATTGGGTACAAGGAAAATTGTAAATCTCTATTTATTCATTTTAAAATATTGACTCTTCCTAGTATATTTATTTTAAACTGTGTACAATTAGCTACAATTCTTATGACTTACATTTAAATTACTATAGACCACTTTCTAATTTAAAATCTAGAGTCAAAACGTTTCTTCTTAACAATGCTTTTTACAGTAATTAATGAATTTATCAACGGTAACTTGAATATTATTTAGTCTGTAAATGTATTTGTATAACATAGTAACAGCAATAAACATTATTATTATTATTATTGTAACACAGATGAACCCAGATCATATTCGATCAAAACATTAGACTGCAGATTCTATAGGAGAAATCGTTGGCATCATTTGATTAACGCTTCTTATGTTGATAATGAATTGAATAGTATATCAGTATTCTAAAAGATCATAGATTTACAAATAGTCATAAAGTTATCACTAATAATAAAGAAAACGAGAAATATGGTGATAGTACGGAAATAAAAGTAAATGAACAAAATGAAGGTGAGAAGGAAGATAACAAAGAGACTAAAAAAGAAGAAAGTGGGTAAAAGTGCCGATAATAATAAGATTATAGTATGTAAAGAGAAAAGGTTGCGCAAAGAAAGAAATATACCTGCTTGGATGTCAGATTATTATGTAGTTTTAGAAGTTTAAGGAATTAGGTTTAAAAAGAAAAGAAAACTGTTAGTTTGTTAGAATTTAATACAATTCTTAATTTTGTATAAAAAAGGAAAGATGTTGAGTGAGTATGTCTCACATATAATATGACATGACGAATAACATCAGGTCGTTGATTAGAAACTGGGGAGCTTAGTTAGTTACTAGGATTAGTGAGTAATAATGTAAAGACTTCTAATGTTAATTAACAGTTGTATGTAACCGAGCTTTTTCTCGATAATAATATACTAAATACGGATCTTATCACTAATAAAAATAAAATTTCTAACTGCGGTCCTGACTCAAATACTTTTAAACATGGCGGTTGGTTTATTTCATATACGTATTATTTGTATATGGTTTATTTATATAAGTTATGTTGAATTCTGTACAAATACCCGTATACTTAATACTTCAAATACCTATCATTTTAATTCTTTATTAGAACATATCGTCTTAATGCATTATTATTTTGGGGTAATTCTATTCATATATCATGGCCGAACCTGCTACAGTTACATGCAACATTAGCCTAGTAGAAAATATTAAGCAAAAAAAGAAATTTTACTCGATTTTGGAATTTCCTACAGACGAAGCAAGTATCAGACATTACTGGATTATTTACACTATTTAATTGTATTTTAGGTTTTAAGCATCACCGAAAACCCAGTCGCGTGTGATAAATGTAGAGTGGATATTGAGAAAACGCATCAACTCTACATACAAAACGAACACATTCTCATCAAAAAGAAAATTAAAGAGGAAGACATTGTTAAGACAGAAGGGATTGTTACGGACCAATATGTATTATTTAACAGTGACATACTTTTGCTTGTTAAAGAAAGCGTTCCGCTAAATATTCTCTATTGTTATCAGTATAATTATGGCACTAACGATAAACAAGAACTAACTAATCATATTTTTGTTCATCACTTCAAATGTGATTGGTGCAATTACACGGCTCATGATAATATTATGTTCAAAATTCATACGCATAGTGAACCCTTACAATGTAACATTTGTAATTATACCTGTATGAAAATGGATTTGTTAGTTGAGCACATAGCTACGCATTGTGCTACAAATGAAATAAAATACAAGGAGCAATTGCAATTCAGCGAAGATTTATTCAAATGTCATGATTGTGGTTATAGAACAAACTGTAAAAATATTCTAAAAATTCACACGAGAACATGTTTAAATGGACAGAAAAAGCAAGAAAAACTCTTCAAACATCACAAACGTATTCACTCTGAAGATAAGCTGTTTAAATGCAATTTGTGTGAGTACACCAGTAAACATTCCAGTCGCTTAAAATACACTTGAAAATACATTCAGGTGAACGCAGTTTTAGCTGCAACCAGTCCGACTACAAGACGTACACCAATGCGAATTTGAAAGGTCACAAAGTGTTCATTCTGAAGAAAGGCCACATACCTGCAACTTGTGTGATTTCACCAGTAAATACGCACGTCAGTTAAAACGACACATGAAGATGCATTCGGGTGAACGAAATTTTAGCTGTGACAATTGCGACTACAAGACGTATTCCAAACGGATGTTGAAAAATCACAAAAAGTTCATTCTGATGAAAAGCCATTTAAATGCGATGTATGTAATTACACTAGTAAATGCAAAGGCGCGTTGAAACGTCACAAAAAAGTCCATTCTGACGAAAAACCATATACATGTAATTTGTGTGATTACAGCAGTAAACACATTGATAATTTAAACAAACACATGAAGATTCATTCTGGCGAACGAAATTTTAGTTGCGACCAGTGCGAGTACAAGACGTACTGCAAAGGGGCATTGAAACGTCACAAAACTGTCCATTCTGACGAAAAACCATATACATGTAATGTGTGTGATTACACCAGTAAACACATTGGTAATTTAAACAAACACATCAAAATTCATTCTGGCGAACTAAATTTTAGTTGCGACCAGTGCGACTACAAGGCGTACTTTAATTGGATGTTGAAACGTCACAGAAGAGCTCATTCAGAAGAGAAATCATATACATGCAACTTGTGTGATTACACTAGTAAATATGCTGGACATTTAAAAATACACATGAAAATACATTCGGGAGCAGGGTCTAGTGCGATCACAAAACGTACACCAATGGGAAATTGACAAATGAATACATTCTGTTGTATGTTGTATCGTACTTAATTTATTTGTGTTGGTTGACATGTTACCGATGTGTTTTTATTTTATAATAAACAGAAGTGCACACTTGTTACGGTTTATTTGTAAACAAACTAAAATGAATATGAAGCAGTGTTAGATGACTTACCCGCAGCTCTTCTTAGTCGGGAGTGGTCGTAGGTTTATTGAGAATTGTTCGAAATAGATACAGAAATAAACCGTATGTGCATAGAAATCAGTATATTGTTTTAGCGACTAGAATTCAATTAACACACAGAGAAACCCATAGATACGACAACAGATAATATAGAGTTTTAACAAGACTCACAACTGGAATTAACGTACGTTATTCGCTCGTTGTCTAGACAACAAAAAATTTGACGTTACCGTGAACGTCATTAGAAAGACGTATTACGGCTTGTTTGTCGTATACGTGAAACGGTCGCAAAACGTTAAGAAAATGTGTGGAAGGGGTAAGATAGTAAACTAGGCTTTAATATACAAGACGATTTAACATTATTAAGCAAGTCAAGAACTACTTCACCACCATACTTCCTGTTTTTAATGTATTTATTATAGATCAGGCACGGAAGAAGAGTATGACTAGAAAGAACAATTACTGCAGCAAGTTGTGGATCTTGAAAGAGAATTTGGTAAAAATCATATTAAACGACAGAAAACTGGAAATGAAAACAACTCCTCCTGTAAAGAAACGGTAAAACTTTCCTGTTGCTCATCTGGTAGTCACAACACAAAACGTTCCTTCTGTTCAACTAGTCTAGCAATAAAAGAAAGGGATCTAGCTGCCGCTTCTCATTTTTCTGGCGGATACTATATTTCTGATAGTGAAGGTGAAGAACCATAGTAGGAAACTCAAAATATTGAACCAGAACAGGAAAGTCAAAATTTTCAAACACCGTTAGAAGAACTCAACCAACCAACTCAAGAAAGACTTTTGCAACCAAGGGTTCAACCTGCAGCAATCCAAAATGTTTTAAGACGCCCTCAACGTATATCAAGAAATAAACCACTAAAATATAATGCTCTACAATATTTACAAGATAGAAAGGAAGCGGAACTTGAAATAAAGAAGCGAGAACTTGATATCGAAGAGAGGAAAATATAATTAGATGAACGAAAAATGGCTTTAGAAGAACAGAAGTTAAATTTTGAGATGGAAAAATATGAGAGCGAAAAGGAGGAACTAGCAAAAAGATTAAAACTAGAAATTGACAAACGGTTTCAGAAAATTTTATTGGAGCCACAGTTGGCTGAGATTAATTCAACTTTAGTTAAACATTTAATTAATAAATAGAAATCATAAATAATTGTATTAATAAAGTATTAAGTGTTCTATCAAGGCTTATAAAATATGATCATGCAATGTTTAAATACTCTTCTAATTCTGGTGAAACGACGTTAAAATATTGCAATGTTTGACCATGATACAGGCAAGTATGAGAATTGCAACATTATTTTTTGTTTTTTTTTTAAGTCCAAAAATGCAAATTCATTAACTACTTTCCCAAATCCCCATTCTACTGCTTGTCTTACAACTTTCATAGAATTGTTAAATTCTTCCTGCTGGGGCGTTAAATTTCGACTAGAATATGGACGCAATAACAATGGTTTCATTGGATATGCACAGTCGCCATATATTAAGTAACGTTTACCATTTGCTAAATTAATACAAATTAATTATAAGTCCATCTGGACACAGCAAGGATTGATACTTAAGACAATGCTGTCTTTTATGGCAGGAGTAATATTCTTG
The DNA here is from genome assembly GCA_030710515.1 of Abscondita cerata. NCBI lineage: Eukaryota > Metazoa > Arthropoda > Insecta > Coleoptera > Lampyridae > Abscondita > Abscondita cerata. Next base: position 26,931 of record JALBCR010000701.1, read on the forward strand.
CTGTGCCATCTATAAACGCCCAGCAGTTTTGTAATGCTGCCCCTTTTGTTGCAACCGCGTTAGAATAGTATTCTAGCTTATGTTTATCTAACCATGGAATTTGGTTCAAATTATCTGTTCTGAAGAATGATATCTATAACTTTGACGGCTATGATAGACATATAAGTTGCGGCAAGCCTTCTCAATAAAATACACAATCCTTCTACATTACTAGTTTTACAATTCCTTTCAACTTCTATGATCGGTGGAATGCCAAGAGCGTCACAAAGTCTCATAGTATCCTGTGTTGTAGCGACAGAGCAGCTGTGCCGACCCTGCACACATTTTAGATATTTAAAGTTAGCGCGCACGTTGGTAACGGTAGATACTTAAAGGGATTGGTACTACGGGAATAGAAGGACATAACCTTGTATTTTGTTATTGTAAATAAAGTTAGTTATATTCGTGTGTTGTAATCAAGGGTTTCATTTGTACCTAGTGATTAATATCATCACATCGAATACATGAACTTACGTCCCATGGCGGGGACGTAACATCCTGCTTTTAAATCTAAAATACACAGTAAACTCTTCTTCACTTAATCTGTCTAGATTCAGTCTACCATACGTAAGTGATCTTACTCAAGGAGCTCTTCGAGGATTTAAAATATTGTGTACAATTGTCGACACTTTAGGCCAAATTCAGAAATATCACTCACTCTCCAACTATACTCGAACTCAGTTAAAATCGTCACTCAACCTCAAAATGTGATTCATAGGCAAAACTGGACTATTTGGTCACTATAATTTAACTAACCTAATCAGACAACTGCCTGAGATGAGTTTAAGTAGTTTGTGTATATCAAATTTGAGACTGCACTCCTCACCATTCAAATGAGAGGCGAATTAAGTGTTAAGTGAGTATAGTACTAGTAACGTTTTGAATTTAACTCCATAATGGCGGATTGTACCACGTGATTAGAGTAGCCAATGAAAAACTGACTACCGGCGTGTCGCGACTGTCTAATGAAGCCGCTGTAAGTCATATATACAAGGTAATTGATAGTCGATGGTAGGTTAGACGTTTATGGTAAAGGAGTAATATGAAAATTTGATTACTGATCTATCATTCTAAAATATTTTCATTTTGGCGGTGTTGCCGCTTCTACCCAAAAGTAGTAACAACTTAGTAATTTTTTAATGAAACACCCTGTATATTATTCAATTTTTAGAATCGCAATTTTTTTACTGATAATTATTTCTGAATAGTTCCCTATACCTATCTACACCGGTTTTCGAAATAATAATTATTTTAGGTTATTTTCTTTCAAAATATGATCCCACCAAAAATTAAATTTATTTGCTATTTGAACCCATATAAGATTGAAAGTTTGCAAAAGCCTTGTATTTAACAGCTACTTAAATTTATTTTATCTTATACATGACGGTTTAAAATCAATGATTTTTACGTCACATACAAAAAAGGTCAAAATATATTTTTTATAATAGAACACCCTGTACATTACTTAAAATTCTGATAGACAATTAAAATGTCTTTAAGTTGATATAACATGGTGGTATAGTTAACTCGTGAGATTTTTGTGACCCTCTAAGAGGAATGTGCGGGAGGTTCAATGAAGGGCCAGCAGTAGCCTTCAAACACCGACGATGACTTGGTACGTCTTGAATAAAAAATATAATTTCAGTAGGTCAAATAATCATAAACTATAACAGCTTGCTTACCTGGCAATATAAAGATATCTGAATTAAAATGAATTGAGCAAACTCTCATTGATGAGGTTACAGTTTTTCCAAGTTTAAGTAATAAAATCTAAGCCAGCTTCTTGTCTACAAGTTCTTTTTCTCCATATTTGTTAGTTATTTGTACTTTGGCATCATTTATTTTCGGAAGACACTGAAAACTAATAAAAATAGAAAAAGAGGGATGTAACAACAACACGTGTGTGTTGTTGGTTGCATACTGCATATACACAGACACAACGAATAAAGCAGTAACATGTCAAACATCGCAGGTGTTTTAATGTAACCAAAAACCCACGACAATAACAACACAACGACGTTACATAGTGTCAGAAGTGGTGAATCAAGAAAAAGAATCAGTGTAAAAATAAAACCTCTCATTGAACATCACAAAAATGTCAACGAAATAAATGTTGAACAAGAAAGTAATTCAAGTATGGAACTTGAATCATTTTATATTAACAAAATTAACAACAGTGTACAAGAAGATTAGCATGAAATTGTTAAAGTTAAAAATATGCAATTTAAAGCAAAACTAGATACAGGGCACAATGCAACGGTAAAATGAATGCAATAATTAAACCGTCAAGCACCAAATGAGTATCGGTATCGCTGATGATGACAGCTTAGCTGTTGAAACACATGTCCGAGTAAAGTTTTTGGTGTTTTTCTGTTGGTTTTATACCAAATGCAGTAAGAGATCTTCTCTTCCAAATCGTTCATTCAAGGCTTCCACTGCTGCTGGGTAATGTAGGATCCAGCCTACTTACTCTAAATAGGATATTGGAACTTCTTTGCGTTATCCAAATCTTCATTTTGATGGATTTGCTGAAGCTGCGCAGTTCCATCTTGGGGAGATGATAAGACTTTCGCTGACCTCCAACACTTGACTGGGCTATTGACGGTACAGGTGAATGCTGTTGAGTTGTTAATAATCCACCGATTCTGTCTTGCATAGTGTAGAATTGGTTATTGTAGTCGCTCATTTCACTCAGTTCCTTCCTTGTTACCTGTTTAGACGCATCGATATCCTGTACAGCTATTAATAAGTTACTGGTAGTGTCAAAAAAATATGATATTGACGTGCCTGCTGACTATCGTTAAAAACACCTCGGGAAATAAAAGACATTTCTCCAGGTTGTTATTCTCATATAGGGGTGAAAGATCAAATATAACAATCACTGGTATGTGATTTCAATACAAACGACATACCATCTTCTTTAAAATTGAATATTAATGTGAACGGATTACCTCTTTCTAAGAGCTCTAGGAAGCCCATTTTGGACAATTTTAGGAAATATAGTACCAGCTGATAATCGCTATACTGAACCATTTGTTATTGGTTTATATCACGGTTTTAGCAAACCCAAAGTAGCCAATGAATTCTTAAATATGTTTGTACAAGAAATGAAAACAACTATGACTGCGGGAATTAGTTTTAATGGAAAAATATACTATGTACGTCTTAATGCAGTGATTTGTGATGCTCATGCAAAATCTTTCATTACTATGACTAAGGGACACACTGGATATTTTGCATGTACGAAATGTATACAGGAAGGTGAATACATACACCATAAAGTTACATATCCTGAGAGAAACTGTCCGGACGATCAATTTAAATCTAAAGAATGTGAGGAATACCATACAGGACGTTCTATTTTATAAGAATTAGACATAGGCATGGTCAGTCAAATTGTACTAGATTACATGCATCTTGTTTGTTTGGGTGTTATGAAACGATTAGGTCAATTTTGGGTAAAAGGTAATGCCGAAGTTCGTTTAAAAAACACCGAAATAGAAACTGTATCAAGTCATTTATTAAATCTGAGAAAGTATATTCCATCAGATTTTGCTTGTCGATCTAGAAGCCTACATGAAATTGACCGATGGAAGGCTACAGAACATAGACTAATCTTATTGTATACAGGTCCCCTGGTGTTGAAATCGATATTATCAGATGCCATGTAATCTTCATTTTTTATCACTTTCTTGTAGTATACGAATCCTGTTGTCTGATATATGTATAACTAATTTAATTATTATGCTAATAGTCTTTTAAATTATTTTGTTGAATAATATTCTGTTTTTATGGCGGTGAACATATTACACATAGCGTTCATAACTTAATTCGTCTAAGTGCAGATGCTAAAAAATTTGGAAATTTAAATTTATTCAGTTCATTTAAATACGAAGACTATTTATATAAACTTAAACTGAAAGTAAAAAGTTCTAGTAAACCACTGCAACAAGCAATCAAGAGAATATTTGAAGAAAAATATGCTACTGTATGTTCAACTCAAAATATATCTTAACAATTTAGCTGCGTTTAAAAATTATCAATTTTCTATAAATGCTCCTGATAACTGTTGTTCTGTTGGAAAAGACATTGTTTTAATTTCAAAGTTTACTTATAATGATGAAAAAAAATGTTATAACGTAGCTGGTGTGAAATTTTCTGAAAGCACAGATTTCTTTACTTCACCGTGTAAATCCAACATTCTTGGGATTCAAATCGTTTTCAATAATAATTATGATAATATTGAGTTTTTATCTACTGATATCGACAAGAAATGTGTGCTACTTCCGTATAAAGATAACCAATCATTAATTTTACCTTTGATTCATTAATTCCTGATTTAATGTTATTTCATTTATTTTGATATTGTGTGCTTGTAAGTTTAGATTAAAATATTCATTCTTTTAATTATAAAATTTAATTATGGTGTGTGCAACTAAAGTGTAATCGATTTAATTTTAAGAGACATAATTTACACTGTCTTTAATTATTACTTTTAATTAATAATTACCCTGTTCGAAATCTTTGTTGTTTCAAATGCAACTGGTGAATTTTAACATGAATATTGGAAGATTTATTTTGTATTATTATTAAAGCTTAAACTTGGATTAAAACTAGATGAATATCACGTGATGTATGACGTAAAATCCGTACCATACAAGTTTTACAAAAGTGAAAAAATACTACGAATTTTATAAGAAAAATATTTTCGTATGTTGGTACACCTTTCCTGAGTTGCCGGTTCCTTTTGTCAGTGTTTGAGGTTACGTGCGTTTGTTTACCGTCTTCGTTTTGTACATTAAAACTGTTCTTTTCAGAACAAATATATTATTATTTTGCGAGTGAAGGTGTTTTTGGTAACATGCCCGGAAAGGAGTTAGAAGATCGCGGCTACGAGTTCATAGCTTCTCTGAATGCTTTTTTCGAGCAGGAACGAGTTGCAGGTGGTCCGTTTCTACCATGAGGTAATGTCCGGGAGGTATGTTTAAAGAAATAAGTCATTAAATAAAATACTTATAACTTGTTTGTAGCGAGTAGTAGCTGCGTTAAATATTAGTGTTTCTACCGTACATAGAGCAGTCAGAAAAGTTAACGATGGAGTAACTGGTTCACAATCGAACAGGAAAATTTCTCGACCTGTAACTGATGTCGATAATTTCATGAAGGGTGCTATTAGAAATACAATTTATAGAATGTATGAAAACTGTAAGTAAGAAAACTTAAATAATTCATTTATAAATATTGAATTAATAGGTGAACACATAACTGTGAAATTATTGAAACAAAAGCTCATAGCACAGGAACTTTTTAAAGGGTGTGAAACTTCCTTGAACACCATTTTAAAAAATATTGGATTCAAATATCAAAAAGATAACCCTAGAAGAGGTTTAATGGAACTGCCCGATGTTGTATTAAAACGCATACGATTTTTAAAACATTATATACGAATCAAACAAGAAGGCATTTTTGATTTTGTTTATTTAGATGAAACTTGGATCTTCCAAAATGGAACAATTGGTCGTTCTTGGCAAGATGATGATTTAAAAAGTGTCAAAACGACAAAAGTTGATGGAAAAAGGTTAGTTATGCTTAATCTATTTATGATTTTAATTAACTTCTGTGATCACAGGTATATTGTACTTCACACTGGCAATAGTGAAGGATTCATTCGGATGCTGATTTAATATTCAGTTCCTCCACAAGAAATCCTGATTACCATGGAGAGATGAACCAACAAAACTTTTTACATTGGTTTGAGCACAAACTATTAAAAAATTTAAATAAACCTTCAGCAATTATAATGGATAACGCCCCATATCACAGTACATTAATTAGTAAAGCACCAAACAGCTCGACAACTAAAATGCAAATTCAAGAGTGGCTGAAGGAAAAAAAATATTCCTTTTGAAATTAATTCTTTAAAGAAAGAATTACTACATATTGTTGACAGGTAAATCAATGTTTTTCAAAAGTTGCATGTATGAAACTTTTCATTTTAGAAATAAACCACCAAAAGTTTATGCAGCCGATCAACTGGCTGAATAGTATGGCCATAAAGTACTACGCCTTCCTCCTTACCATTGCATATTTAATCCCATTGAACCTATATGGGGAATTACAAAAACTTATTATAATAAGCACATAGGAAGAGAAGGAAAATCGATTGAAAATTGTATTCATATGTGGCATGAAGCCCTAACGTCTATACCAAAAGATGCATGGGCAAATTCTATACGACACTGTGAAGATTTGATTAAAAAATGGTGGGATAGAGAAGTAGTGTTTGATGAAGGCGATATAGCTCCCATAATTATTAATTTAAATGAGGACAGTAGTGATTCCAATTGATAACACAGCATCTTTGTGAATTTAAAATAAGAGCATAAGTACCACTTACAAGGATTCACAAAAAATTGATTTCTTTCCGTGGAAATGATCAGCTGGCTATCCTGCATTGAATAGAGCACTCTTACATTGTAACGTGTTACATGATAAGTGATTTGTTACAAGGTATCGGTAGTATTGAGTTTATATAATAAAATTATAACGAGTAAGACTTTGTTTTATATTTTAAAGTGTAACTTCTGCTGTTGTTCGAAAGTTCTACTCTGCTACTGGAATTACCATATCCCTAGACTGTTTCTATTCAATAAAAATAAATTTTAAAATTCAATTACATAGTTAGAATTTCATATCCTTCAAACATTAACATAGAAGTGATAGAACATAACCTCATTAAAATCACTTTGACGAATTGGCAACATTGCAGAATATGACTTCATAAATTTCGATGACGTAACTTCCATCTACTTTCAGGATCACTTTACGTATATGTTTAATAGCTGCCGAGTGATTTTTATAATGTCAGATACAACGTTACCATATGTTGTAAAATTCTTGGGAGACGATGAAGAGAATGAAATTTATTCTGAAGTTCCAAAATCTTGGTTAACAATAGATAAAACCTTTTGCTACTGGCCACCCAACAAAATCAAAGCATATATCGAAAAGAATTTTGACTCCTTACCAAACTGGAAAAAGTATCCAGTTAAAGTTGACGGTTACTTTAGTAAGTATGTAATAATGATTACATTTTCTACGAAAAAATCATTAGGTAACTTGGATGAAGCTAGAAAATATGCCGGGGACTTATTATCCACGGATGAAGACAATAAAGGGCGCGGAAAAAGAGCGAAAGCTAATAATTTAATTGACAGGTATTCACCGGAATGCACGGAGAAAAAACCTTAACAAGTAATTAAAATTATTATTTGTATTTCTTAAATTATCATTGTATTTTTAGAGAAACCGGCAAGAAGTAAGGTTGTTTGCGTTACACCTCCTCCTACACTAAACAATGTATCACCTCCTTCAGACAGTTTGGAAGATGAATTCGTTATCCAGACGCATGTGGACGACGATACGTGTGCAATTTCAAATACCACAGATAGCCCTTGGAATAATGTGATTGCGGATATTCCGATCGATATAATTAATAACAATCAAAGTAAGTCATTGATGTAAATTTTGCTGTTCTGAATTAATTTCTTTTTTATCATTCGACAACGAATTCAGCAGAATATTTTCCATGTTAACTGATTTGACCCTATCTGTGGAGACTTTGAAACAAAAATTAAACAAAATAGAAGAATATATTTATGGATCTGATGACAATTCCAAATCATTTGGTATCATTAAAAAGCTTCCAATTCGATTTGTGGGCGAATTGCAAGAAGTCGAGGCAGTACTAAAGGCGTCTGATGAAGAGTGTTTATTTATGGCACGTATTTTGTTTTTTTTTTAATTTCAAAATATTTTTCTAGATCTTTTCAATCTTATCGACGTTAATGTTTTTTCTCTAATGATTTGATACTGTTGATCACAATATCCTATGTGCTATATTACACTATGTGGGGTGGAAGCAAGGTGCTATAAAATTAGTGCAGAGTTATTTAAGTAATAGGATACAAATGGTAAAAGTAGAAAATGAAATATCGAATCCTGTAAAATTAAAAATGGGAGTTCCGCAAGGATCAATCCTTGGTCCATTGCTTTTTACAATATATTCATCTTATCTCAGCAGATGCATAAAATACTGTAAGTACCATATATACGCTGACGATACTCAGGTGTATTATTCATTTACCCCTTCGGACTTACCAAGTGCTTTAGAAAAATAAATGAAGACTTAAATAATATTTACGTAAACTCACTGAATCATACTTTACATCTAAACCCATTAAAATCTCATGTCGTTGTAATTGGAAGAAACAAATTACGTAAAAACATAAAACCAATAGTTAAGATCAACGATAATGAACTACCTGTACAATTAAATATTAAAAACTTAGGCATACACATGGATCACTCTTTACGTTTTAAAACACATGTATCCCAGTGTATCCAAAAGGCATATTTTAAGTTACGAATCTTATTTCCACATAGGCAATACCTCTCGATTCAGTTAAAAACCTTACTTTGTGATTCATTGGTCTTGTCGCAATTTAGTTATTGCAATTCAGTATATAGTCCATGCCTATATGCAATAGATAACGAAAAAATACAGAAAGTACAAAATTCCTGTTTGAGAATATATATGGAATTCGCAAGTACCATAGGATCACGCACAAACTGAGTGAAACCGGATGGCTCAACATGAATAATCGTTTTCACTTATGGAAAGCATGTTTATTTCATAAAATAATATGTTCCAAAACTCCTCCGTATTTATTTAATAAAATATCATTCCGCGAGGACGTTCATAACATTAACATTAGGAGAAGGAATGACATAACAGCACCAAAACATAAAACCAAAAAGTACGAAAGCTCATTCTCATTTAATATTTATAAGATTTATAATAATGTTCCTAAGGAAATTAAATATTTATCGCAAAAAATTTTAAAACAAAATTCAAAAGATATTATTTGAAAAGCAACAAATGAGATCGTAGCGTAGCGAACAGGATTGGATTTTGTAAGTTTCTACGAGTAATGGTAATGGGGATACATAAAATGTAATAATTACAATTAACACAAACCGAATTTTATTTTTTATTTTATTATAATTTTAGCACTGTTTAGTTATAGGTAAAAAACAATAGATGTTATTATTTAGCTTCTAGGTATAAGTGGTAGAACAGAGTGCTGGGGATGCTTAGCACAACTGAACTTCGCCTAGTGATTTGCCCATAAAAGAAAAATGTATCTTTTGTTTATGTTTATATTGCTATTGTATTTAGTGTGGGTAAATAAAGACAATATTATTATTATTATTATTTTAGAAGCAATTCTTCAGAAAAACTGGAGGCAATGGTGCTAAAGATAATACCATTAGAATTGTTAAGGCAATGGTTATTGGTTATGTAATTTAAAGTTTTTACTTGTTTAAGAATCCCTTCGAAATAAAGAATGTACGTTAAAGGAATTTGAAGCAATATTACGAGAGTGGCTAAGGCATGCAAAGCAAAGGAAGGAGAGGGCCCAAAAGAAGATTATATTATAGAAGTTTATATATTAAAAAAATTGTCTAAAACTTTAACTTTGACTTTACTATTAATAAAATTCTATTGAATAACTAAGTAACTCTATTGTAATAACCTTTAGATTTTTTATCCAATTTTTATAGGTTGTTATGTTTTACAAAGATGTATAGAATCTATAACAAAAATTTAAAAAATACAATCAAAGTTAAAAGTACTAATAAGTGAAAGAACAATAAAGCTCGCATTATAATCTTATTAAGTAATTGTTATATATGTATATATATATTGTCACTTTTAATGAAGTTAAGTTGGTAACGACGGACAGCGATGGCGAACGACTGTCATGAACGCGCCTACGAAAAATATAGTTTATGTAGTTCCGCATAAGAATAAGTTAATAAAACAATCAAAAAGTGAATTGGTTATTATTAGTAAAGAACCCCGAAGTTCAATACATAACAGTAATCACATTTTAAGTTGCACTAGCATTACAATGCTTTGCTTTGTAATTCTAAACTGAATTGCATTGTAGTGCAGTAAGGGGTTGCGTCGCGATAATGTTAGGAATTCCAAAGTTACATCTCGAGGAGATCTATGTTATTTTCTTTGTGGCGGACATTTGGATGTCGACGCGAGCTCAACAGAATACTTAGGGGAGTTAAATGCGATGTGACGTAACGATCGCGGGGATATTTTGGCGACCTCGCTGTGCTAGCTGGGATGAGACAGATAATAATCAATATCATTTTCTGGAAAAAGAAAAGAAAAATTATTATAATTCGTAATGCTGAGGTTACAATTAAGCAAGCAGCAACAAAAATCTTTAACATATAGTTTACAATGTGAAAGCAGCCACATCTTGCATCAATAATGAAAAACAAATATTTGATTTAAGGTGCGAAATTACATATTCACCCACACCAACGAATAGTCCTAACTCTTAAAGTAAAAGAAACTATTAGCGAATGTGTTATTATTGGGTAATTTAATAGCGCGTCTCATAGTTTCCAGATTAATAAAGAATTTTATTCGTGTGCCAACGTAACTATTCATTTGAGTCTATATTAGGAACAAAAGGTGGCTCAGAAAGTGTGACGACATAAAGGTAATATTTTTAATGAGAAATTAATTCAATGCCGAAAATTTTCCATATTTATTATTTAAAAAAAGTTTAAGGGTAATTTTTTACACCCATTTGCTATGGAGTAAGTGGGCAGTCTAAAGATATGTCTATATTTTTAATTTTCCAAAATTAAAGGTCGAATGGAAATAATCAAATCGCTGGATTGCAAGAAGTACATCAGTCAAATGTCCTGCAAAGTTTTGACAAAATATTTTTTTCTATGAGAGTATGTTCAAAACTGAACAAACAGCAAATTGTCAATGCATTTGGTAGTATTATATATTTATTTAGTAATGTATGGGTGAAAACCCCTATTAAATCAATCAAAATTTTATTTGTTCTTTAAAATTAACAAATGAATTCGACCACACAATAAAAAGAAACTTAAATAAATCAAACTCACAGTGTAATTCAAAATGATAATTTACTCTGTCATTATTCTTCTTTTCCTTTCCTCTAACCATCTCCTTCTTTGTCTACCTCTTTCATTCATTTTATACCATCTCCTAGTACACTTTCTTTTCTCATTCCCTCTTCTTCATTATATCATCTGCATATAGGTTAGTGTTATTAGGCTTGTTTATTTAATTTTTATTCCCCTCATATGATGTTTATGCAATTCCTCCTTTAGGTCTTTTAACATAGAGAGAATAACATTGGGCGGATATCCTTGTTTAAGCTCATTCTCCGTCCAAACACCTTCCCTAGCTTCCCCTTCACTTTTATACTTTGTATATCTCTTCTACAGCCCCTATTATGTCTTCACTTATAGCGTATACTTTTCCTCCTTTCTTCCCTATTTTCTTATTAATACCCTGTTTTAGTATATAAATATTGTCTATTGTCTCCCTTCCTTTTCTGCCACTCTGGTATAATTTTTTCACCTCTACTTCTTTTCAATATTGTTCTTATTATCTCTCATTCGTTATGCTTACTCCCATCTATTTTCATATCTTCCTTACCTACCGCCACAATAATCAACTTTCTAAGTTTCCATCCGTGAATGACCCTTTTCCCATCTTCAATTTTCTCAAAGCTTCGCTCTTCTTTTCTATTCCTCCTACCCATTTTTCTACATCTATTTTCATATACATATTAGAGGACACAATAATCAACTAACTAGAAAAGAATATGAATGGAAAATTCGGTAGACGGGTGAATATAAAGAAAAGTTTGTTTTTTATGTTCGGTGAAGAATGTCTTACTAAGTTGTTCCCAAGGCACATTTTAAGCTATGGAAGAAGTTCTAGACAATCGAGACAAATTGTTTACTAATTTGCAAATATTAAATTAAAATAATCTCTTCAACATTAAGGCAGCAAAATTGTAGTAACATCATTCCAAGCCAGAATTAAGAACTGTTCTGTAGTTGGGTACGAAATTCAAAACAATTAATTTACCATTCTTTAGACTGTCAATTTTACTATACAGCAAACCGGGTGTTGAAAGAATTGTTTTCATTTTAATTTTTTCTAGACCAAGTATAGGTTACTTTGCTTTACTCCTAAATAAAACAAATGAAGTCAAATTTTAAGCACTGATTTGAACTTTAGACCATTCTGAACACTCGAAAATATTAGTATAGATTGACACACGAACGGAATTCCCTAATTTTATCTAGCTAGGGATATTGACTGTATTTAAAAAAAATATTCAGCTAAACAGTAAAATTTAGATGACAAAGTCTCTATAAATGGTATTGCATTGCACTATAATAGTATATTATTTTATCAGAAGCCTAAGTGACGCTTTTTGTACTGAGTACAAAAAACCACTTAACCTCGACATGGAATATATTATTTTTTTTCAAACACAAGGAAAAAGAAAGAAAAAGACCCAAATAAATCGTAAGAAGTTTTTATACAGCAAATCCCGATTGCTTTGTAATAATAATAACATTCAACTTGTAATTAAATTGTAACTAAAATATCTAACTGATTATATTGCTGCAATTTATCTATGGGCAGCGCTTAAGTACTTAAGTGAAGTCATGGTAATGAAGTAACACTTGAGCATTATCAGCCCAGCCATGTAATGGCATATTTAACCGACGTTTTTGTGCAACCGTACGAGAAGTTCCTATTTCGCGGACACCTACCCGGCTGCAAAACGTAACCTAGCAATCGTGCAGCCTAGGCAGATTGAGCCAAGGTTTCGTCTTAGTTAGAAAATAAGAAAACGGTCACTCACACCGTCGACTATTTGTCTATTTTAAAAAAAAATTTACGAACTTTTATGCTTTTATAATTATTAACATCTTGTTAATCAAAAATTGAATTGTATTTGGAAAAAATTTGAATGTATTACGTTATACGCCATTTGCGTTAATATATGTTACAAATAACATGCCCGCGTAAACTGTTACAAGGGAAATTATAAATTAGATAATATAACAAGCAGGCTATGAAAAAAATGTAAATATCATTAAGACTTTTGGTTCTGAACCACAGATACGAGTACGTTCGCCACAATTCAAGGATAAGGGTCCTGAACATAATAAAAAGCCGTAACGAGTTTTGCATTTGAGCGTAGCGTATTATTTATTCTGTGATTAAACTCTGAAATAAACAAAACGTTTTATTATTTTTTTAACGAATGAATCGAAAATACTTATTTTTACACACTTAAACACAATTCAATCAAAAAAAATCTGATTTAAACAAAAATGGATTTTTTAATTTAAAAAGTCACACATTCTATCACATTTAATAAACCACTCGCCAAAGTTTTCCCAGTCATTACCACGACACTAGCACAAATCGGTTTTAAAGTTGAACATATATCATAACTGAGGTTATAGTATACCAGATTTTCAGCAGCTAGTGGGTGATGTTTCAAAGCCATTACACCTCTTAATTAGATTAATTCATTTTCTATAAGAATAAACTGTAACACCTTGTATCCATAAAACAATTAGCCGTTGTATTTTTTTTCTGTGTATGAAAATATCGTTGCCATTCTGTATATTTTACTGCAACGTAATTATTTTTCCAATGTCTTCCATCCATTACTTCCCTCATCCACTTGACCCCTTCCTCCTTATTCCCTAACAATATCCTTCTATCTGTTCATTCCACCCTTAGTTCATTAAATCCTTCTTATGCTAAATACGTACGTATTGAGACTTTCTTTGTTTAAATTCTTTGGTTGATAATATCCCTAAAGCTTGGATTCTTAATAACTATAACGATGGTTTAAGATTTAAAATAATCAAACGTATACAAATATATTCGAAATAACGTTACGTGCACGGTTTTGCGCAATTTATAAATCGTCACAATTTTATTTAATTTTAATACACAGATTTAAATATACTAACTTAAACTAACATCTATTCGATGTGTACGTGCGACCTTCAACGGTTCTCGGCAGTCAACTCTTGAACCTGGATTATGTGACGTTCAAATCGCCACAAATTCATTTTTTTTTAAATTTAAACACAAAGCGTTGATTGAAATATTGGTAAAGATAGTCAACCTTACGGGATTATGCGACTCCGAAATTTGTTCTAAACATCAGAGGGCGGTAGTATCGCTTTGTGCTAAGAAAATACGTCAATTGTATTGTAGAATTTACAGAACAGTATTGCCGATAAATGTGAAATAGAAAACTGTAATTTTGCTGATAGTTTATGCTAAGGCACGACATTGTTGCCAATGCATCATGCCGTTGATTGAAATATTGGTGCATTGAGTGAATGTTGACAAACGAACAAAAACATGCGTTCTACAATATACAAGAATTTATTGATTTTTGTCGACGTACTAATTAAATGTGTGTCCTTTGTTATATATTTTTTTCTATTGTCTGTTAATTGTTCAATGTAATAATATTTATTTGTATCTTTCTTACGTAAGGTTATAACAATGGTTATACCATCATGACAAACACATATATGTACAAAGATTGTATACATACACATGTGAATAAAGTTTATTATTATGAAAAAAAACCTGCAGATTTAAAAGTATTAATTTCGTAAAGAAATCGTTGAAAAACGTTCTCCCAAAAAAAACAATTTCTTTAAATACTTTTGAAAAATTTCATACTCATATATTTATTACATTAACATCGTTTATCCGTTGAAAATGTTTTAAAATCTATTAGGCTTACGCAAGTAAATTTCTAAATTTTGGTCATTGAAATTAAAATTTTTAACATAGAAACGCTATCCCTTTTTATGTTGGAACGAATGTTGAATTTTCTTATATTACAATCTAACGTACTCAACTGTTTGCATCTAAACAATATTATAACAAGCCTACTCATTTACTAAAGGTGTTGCTAAAAGTATGCAATTGTAGAATTTCTGACTAAGCCGATAAGGAATGTGACTCATAAACGATAATCCGAAGACCTCGTAATACATTTGTTTCAATATCAACTTTAGGTGTACTTATATTTTAAGTAATAATTTTTGTTCAGCAATGACAATTTGCTAATACTTATTGGTAGCGGTCTGGTAGGTACCCAGTGGTGAGAAGTATCTTAACGTTCTCAAAACTCAATTTTTTTCCATTTCATTTTGTTATTTTCTCAGTAGTGGTTCAGTTAAAAGCGAAATATTATGTACTCTTATAAAGCAAGTGATGCATAAGTTGTTTCAAATTGGATTGAAACCTCGAGCGTTAGTTTGCGACCAAGGATCTAATAACAGAAGTGCTCTATCTTGTCTAGGCGCCACAAAAGAAAACCCAACAATTCAAATCGACAATAACAAAATATATGTAGCGTATGATTCTCCTCATTTACTAAAAAGCTTAAGGAACAATGTCATGAACAGCAAACTGGAAATAGTCGTCAACAATAAAAAATTCAGTGAACCGATTTTGTCAACACTTTTATATTGATCAGTGTAGCAGTGTAGCAAGATCCATGTTAAAAATTACGGACAAACATATTAACCCATCAAATTTTCAAAAGATGCGTGTTAAATACGCCGCTCAGGTATTTAGCAATTCTGTATCTGCAGCAATTAGCAGTGCTGTGATGACGGGTCAATTAACAAGTAATACGGCGTTAGATACTGCATCTTTTTTAAACAATTAACAACATTTTTGACTGTTTAAATAGTTTTTCAGTAAATGATCCGAATGCCTACAAGCGTGGTCTTTCAGTTTTTAAAGACATGCCATGCGAAACGTTGAAACGTTCTGTACAATACTTCAATTCCATCAAGTTTTATGAGAACGGTGTAGAAAGAAAAAATATATACTGTATCGCAGGTTTCCAATGGACTATAAATTCAATTTTAAGTCTGTGGGAGGACTTAAAGGAAGAAGGAACTTTGTACTTTTTAACGTCACGAATAAATCAAGATCCTCTAGAAAATGCTTTTTCAATGATTCGTGCTAGAGGAGGTTATAATGCCCAACCGTCTGCCCGCGAATTTAGGCTTGCATTACAACATAACATGCACATTCGCTTGCAAATACCAATAGAACAAGGGAATTGTGAAAAGATAACGACGAGATACTATATGGTATAGATGAACAATTTAACACTAACTATGAGGAAGAGGATAACAAAATTGGGACAAATGAAAGTGTAGAAAATAATGAAACAAAGAGATCGTCTAGAACCTGTCTGGAGAACAAAATCAATGAAGACAATGTCGTAATTAATAGTTCTTTAGAATCTTGTTCAGTGTCGTATGTTGCGGGTTATTTAAGTCACTACATATATAAAAAGTACATTGTAATACGTGTAAGGAAATGCTAACAGTTAACGACTCAAGTGTTTTCAATGTGAACGAATCATTAATTCTATATAAAGATTACAGCAAATCTGATGGAATTAAATACTTACACAGACCATCACCCGAATTCTCAAAATTTGTGTTTTTTTTATTGAAACTTTTACTGAAGAATTTCATCTTTTTAAAACAGATTATGGTTTATTGGAAAAAATTAAACTCCGTATAAAAAAATGTCTCAACAGCAGTGTGAATTCATGGTTCAGAGAATGCGACACTCATAAACTGTTAATTATCGATCAGTTGGTTAAAATAAAACTATATCGAACCTTAAAGTGGGAGGCTAATAAACATATTTCTAATAGCTATAATTACAGTGATGTCACAAAACCACACCGTAAAATAAGAATATTATCTGCATAAATAAGTGTAAATGTTTGGATATGTTTTATGTATAGCATTGTATTAGGTACGTTATTATTTATGTGTAAATTGTTTGTAAATTATTACTATTATTTTAGATCAGTTGGAATTGTAATTTTGAAACAATGTTTATAATTAATGAGCTATTTTTACTTTAATTAAACTATTTTAATTCGAAACCATGATATTTTGATACAGTTTCAAAGAGTAAAATCCTAACTTTTTATCTCTACTAACAGATAACAAAGTGTCACTTTTCGTAAATTATTTTTTCCTCGGGAAAAAAGTGAGTACTATTTTTAACACCAAATTTCCTCAATAATTTTCTAATTCTATTGTAATATGATTTTTCAATATTAAATCGTCATTTATTTCGTCACAGAAAAGAATAGTGTATTATACACGTATTATCCGCACCGCGTCGGGAGACAACACACCTCAAGCTAAAATCTAGTACTTTTATTTTTAGAAGTAATAGGAATAGGTTTTATTACCAAGTGAATTTAAATTTGAAGGTCTAGTGGAACCCACTTTCCTAAAAAACACGGTAACTTGTTGCCTTTTGAATTGAAAAATTTGAAAACCAATTTTTATTTAAAATCCTTTTCAACTGAACACGTAAAAACAAGTAGATACAAAAACCAATAATTTTGCGTTTCTGAACTCTAGTGGTATTTCTCCCAGTATGTTCTACTTTATTCCTAACGAAGTTATTAAATGACAAACAAATGTCAACATTATTATTTGCAAGTTAAAAATAAAGTGCAAGCATAATTTGTAAAATAATTGTTTCTTATTTATCTAACACCGACCAAACCAAACTGTTTTAACAAATAACGCTTCGCATGTATTTTAGTAAATTATTAAAAAACATTGTCATTAAAATCCAAGATATGTATCATCAATGGTATTATTCATAAATGAAAAATTCGTCACTTTTAATTACTAGTTAATACGTTTACTAAATATTTGAAAACGTTGCAACATTGTATTGACAAAAGTAAATTTTACGGATTGTATGTTGCGCCATTTTTACAACGGTGGAATAAATTGAACTATTCTATTTCAAGAATCGTACACATTATAACTTAGCGCTTCAGTACAGGTGAAAAAGTAAACAAAAACGCAACCCAACATGCATATGTGAATTGCATCCGTGATACAAGCAAATACAAGCGGTTGACTATCTTTACCAATATTTCAATCAACGCACAGAGGTATACATTAGAGAAATTTCAAGCATATAATCTCCTGTCGGTTAGGCAACCTTCCATTCCAATCGATAGAAAACATACAACTTTCTTATTCGATCGATTAAATTTGGAATTTAGACGGCATCGGTCTAGGGACTTTTGTGCGGACCGAGCGCCATTTGCTAAAATTCTAAAAAGGGCCTGCAGTTTTAACCAATTTTGGCAAGAATATTACTGGGGTGGCTTACCACTAAAAATCACTAAGGTGGCGGTGTTCTCCCTTGTTCATTGGACGGAAATTTGCAGGCAAGGCTGTTCTATCACTCAGGACAATTTCAGATTTCTAGTAGGCGGTTCACTATTTTTATTTCTTGTTACATAAATAGCTATTTGTAGTTTTTTCTGTTTCTAAAACTCTTTAAAATGCACGTCATGTACAAAAAAATTGACATCAACAATTCAACAATATATTATTTATCTATTAATATTAATCGGCTTCCAAGTCTGGTCTGTTGCCCTCAGAAAAATTCGCCCGCGAGGACATTCATTTCACAATTCTCCAAAAGTTTTCAGTAAAAATTAAAAAAAAAAAAAGTAGGGTTGTCTTAAAATTATTATCTATGTCGCGCAGGAGTCGAAATTTGAGCTTATAAGGAAATCCATTTTTCTATTATTTTACGTTTTAATTAAATTAAATACAACAAAGACGAAAATTAAAAAAAATCGCTCCTGTACGACATAAATAATAATGTTAGTTATAGGTTTGTGCAAAATCAGGAAAACATTTCTAAAAATAAGCGAGATAAATTTGCATAAACTTTATAGCTCCCTGAGAGAACAGCCGTAATGAACTAAATTTTGACACCCAAATTTTGATACCCACCTCCTTCTAGGTTCTTTCGTTCGGCTGTCTTTTCCTAATATCTCCAGGCTCTGTCCTAGCCTGATTGTGTCGTTCTGGTAAGCTAGAATGATTATGGGGATAGCAAATTCCACATCGTGACGACAATCAACAATTACCGCACTACCTCTGGGCACTTCGTCTATTGAAGCATGTCGTAAGAAGGGAATCACCACATGAGAGTCTTCATTAAAGGTCGGAATTTTCTAATTTGTTTTTAACGAACTTTGGCGAATGTTACCACTGAACCATAAGAAGTGAAACGCTAGCCTATAAATCATACTATTTAATCATACTTAATTGTCGCGTTATATCCTGAGTAAGTCGTAGCTTAGCCACCTTAACATCTTCGCCGCTTAATTTGTAAAAGTCCTGTAAGATTCAATTCAATGCCGTGTAATTCTTAAGTATTGAATTCGGGAAACAAAGTAAATATAGATGGCAGCACAAAAAATCGCGATGGCTGTCGAATGTGAGACAGCTGATTTACTTCTTTGTGTTTAGTATGGTGTTTAGTATCTACTTAAAATGCCATTAATAACATTATCAGATATTTTAAATTACATTGAAGTTGGATTAAGACCAATACAAGAAGGAGAAACTGTTCTTAATGCAAGACATATTTTATTGTGTGGTCTAAATCAAAATGATAAAGATGTGTTAGCCATTTGTTTGCAATCATCAAAAATAAACGCCGCACCACATAAAATAAAAATTCAAATTGATTTAAGTACTTATATTGAAAATATACAGGTGTGGAAAAGTTACATTTTTTTCACAGGTGCATCCCAGAAAATGATTGCAAATTGCTCATGTAAAGCTGGTAATGGGGTAAATGCAAACACATTGTTGCAGTATTACTTTATATAAATCGGTAAGTCTTTAGTATCACGTAAACTGCAAAACTATTATTTATTTAAATACGACATTTTATAACAGAAATGAACTGGAGTATTTGAGTCCAACGGAAATAGAACAATCTTGGGGTAAGAATAAAGGAAAAGGAATAACTGCGGTGGAACCTTTAAAAAATTATTGTCACATAAAAGAAAGGAAATGTAGTCTGACACTGAGCGATCAAGAAAGAAAGGACATATTTAAATCTCTCCCAAGCAGCACAATGACGCCATTTTGACGTCAATTATTAGTCACTTTTACGTTATATTCACCATTTAAGTTACGTCTAAGGTACGTAAAATGACGACATTATGTCACATCCTCAAGACGTCATTTTACTGACGTCACTCTTTCGTTATATAATGACCGCACAAGGACGAAAGGAAGAAAGAAATAATGCACTGCATAATCAAACTCATTTAATAATAGTACTTACAACTTTATTGCAAAAACAAGGCAAAATACTTAAATCATATACAAAATGGTTACAAATAAAATAAGTCTCCGATTAATTTTACCAAATACCTATAATATAAAATATATAATAAATAAATATTATGTAGTAGTAACATAAACAATATATGAGGATAAAAAACAACACATTTACAAATAAAATTTTCATTCTAAGACAACAAAATGCAATTCCAAAGTCCCAATAATAAACCTTAAAAATAAAATCGAATATATGTTGAAAGAATAATTCATATCTAGTTAAAAACTATTTCAAATTGTATGAATTAATGGTAATGACACAAAGTTAGACGTAGTTGGTAGAGGCAATAACATGCATTTTGCAGCAATCTCTGATATGGACCAGTAATGTTCTTCAGATAATTCATTTACAACATAAATATTTAACTCTTTCGATTCAAAAGGATATTCATACAACGAACTGTAAGTGAGAAAAGTTCTTCCTACTATTACTATTGCGTTATCAAGTTTGTTTTTTAAAATATTATGAACTTCAACAATTTTATTATCGCGTAATATACAATATGAATCAGCTTTCGAAAAAGATTTAATGCAAACAACAAAATTTTTAAATGACACCTTTTTATATTGTTCCATATGATCATAGACCGAATTATTATTAATATTCAAATTATGTTTCAAATAACACATAGGGAAATTATCAGTATTATCAGTCCCGATGTTTTCGGTAACAAAATTGAATGCTCATGTAAACGTCGACATACTTGTTGCAATGGAAGTGACGGGGATTGCAGTAGAGTGTTTTAATTGTCCCAAAATTTTCATAGGGAAACTAGAAAAATTGTCTAATGATCCAAAGTGTTCTACGTCTTCTGACAAATGAGAAAGAATGTGCACATTATATATTAAAAATATTTCGCCATATATGTGTTCTGAATGTTTTATAAAAGTATTTAAAATCTTATGAGCAAATTCTAAACTTATTTTTGTATGTGCTTATCAGAAATTAGAATAGAAATTCCACAGTGAAATAGTAAGAAATGTTCGAAAATTGCTTTGTTTATAACTTTTGCATTACAACAGGGCCCAGATACAGAAGAAACGACCTATACTCAGTTGCCTTCCAACGTGCTAAATCGGATAAACTGCGAGGTTTACGATTAAATTCGATAGGTATAAATCCTTTTAATGAGATCAAATTATCACTAATTTTGGCTATTAGGTGTTTTGAAAATTTTAAAGGAGGATTACCATCTACCCAGATATTCAAGAGCTTACGTGTGATACCTAAGCATACATTATGCATATAGTCAATAGGGAAGTCTTTAATAAAATCAATTGGCAATTTTGTTAAAGGAGAAACACCAACATGGTGGTCAGGATCAGATTGACATAGAAAAGAGTCATTAGTTCTTTTAAGAGCTTTTCCTTTTAACACTGTTCGCCCTGCACAGCGGTGACCTACAATTAAACATTTTTCACAAGAAGAAAATCCCATGTGACCCTTAATGCATTTTAAATAAGATCTTGCTGGTGCATCGGCAATGAAGCTATGTATCTGAACACCGTATATCTTATCATTGAACATCAAACCATCCGTCAACAAATCATTTAATTCGTTTATGAAATCTAATAGAAATTCTTCTATCGGTATCGGTTTTGAAGACCCACAAAAAATACCAATCGCAAATGGTTTGCACCAATGGAAATTTTTTATATGACCTATTATATATTTCCTTTTGTCGTATAAATTTGGAACTAACTTCTTAAATTTTCCATTGGGAGGAAACATTTCTTCGGGACAAAACGGTAAACAATTATGGTATTCGTGCAGTTCTTTCGGATACTGAAGATCTACTTCAAATACGTATCCCACGTCTGATTCTTCATCGAGATCGCTAATCGATAACTGTTGAATTTCGGTTTCCGTTAACCATCGAAATTCTCCCGTAGGCAATTTACGTCGCATGGAGTGGCCATATAAATTCGTAGCATCCAAATAAAGGATGTAAGATGACGGTTTCGACTCGTTGTAATAGGGAGTAAATTTATTGTTCGCCTTAGCCAAACGTTTCGAACACATGCTGATGCCGCCGCGTATACCGCTTTAAAAAATGCACCATATCGATATCGGTCAACAAATCGAGTTTTACGCCGGTCATCTTTAATAAAGCGTCCCAACCGAATCCGGGCGCCGTAAAATAATGACACGGATCTAATTTATAATATTCAATGCATATGGTGCGAAAATTTTCAAAATATCCGACAACAATAATACGTCCGACTTTAAATATACATCACTGTAATCGCCTAAAGTATTACACTGAAAAACGTTCCACACTCGCAGGGCTCTCGCGTAATTTTCTTCCGAAACGTGTTCATCGTTTAAAACATCGTAAAAGTCTATGCGATCAGGTAACTTCGTAACATCGAGTTTGGCTAAAAAGAATCCACAAAAGAATAAGGAAAACCCCTTTTGACGTATTAATTCAAATTTTACATCGTCCGGGTAGTATTTTCTAATTTCTGAACATTTGTCATTTTCTAAATACGATCCGAGTTTTTCCAATGACGACATGCCATAAATCTAAAACGAATCGACGAATCGCAACTTTATAAATTGTTTATAGCTTTTTCCTTTAGAATCGGTCAAAACATCTACCAACACTTTTTGAAAACGAAATGTATTTTTCTTTATTTTGAGCAATCACGTCTACTTCTTCCTTATTCAAAGCGATTTCTTTTACGAACATGTGACAGTCGTAATTAGATAGGTTAAGAAAAATATCGGTATAAATTTAGGAACTTTGTAATTTAAATTGCACAATGAAATGCGCGGGACCGCGATATAAACCGGTCATAAGGATCGTGTTCGTACACTTTATCATTCATCTACATTGAAACTAATTTGGAATATATCAATGTCAACATAGTTTTGTTGCAAAAACTGTAATAAATTGTGTCTTAAACCTAAATGACAGTATTCACCAGTATGAAGTTTTTTAATAAATAATCTTCCTTGGAGTCTTTAAAAGTGTTCGGTAATTTAAGGGTAAATCAGGAAAGTGCGGACGAAGAATATGTAACAAATTATTAACTGATGTCTTCTTAATTTTGTCTTCAAGTACCCAAGAAGTCAATTTGTTTGCTAAATTTTTTCAGAATTTTGGTCACTTTGCTTATTATCATCAATATCATTCTCTGTGATTACAGAAGTAAATACAGATGAAGAATCAGTTTGACAAGCTAGAATGTTTTCACTTGATATATTATCATTATCACTAGTTATTGAAATTTGCAAATTTTCGTAATTCGGATGTGTATTATTTTCAGTTACTTCAAAATTTAAAGGTGCATTTGAGACAGTAGTATTATTAAATTCACTTACTGCTTTAGCTACATTCCTATAATATTGACGACTACCAACTACTTTTGATTTTCGAGGAAAACTCATTGTTGTTTAAATCTTCTTTGCCCTTTCTAAAGTCAGCCTCTGTGGAGAGTGCTTCAACCACACTTTGATTACGTCTTCAATGTCCTTTTCTTTTGCGGGTGGAAAATTAGATTTAACTGCATCTAATGAAAGAAATCGCCTATAAATATGTTTGTTATATAAGATTAGTATAATTTACCAATAACTGCACGTTTTATTCCTAAATTTGCAAAGGCTTTTTGTTTGACCTTTTGCCAAAGTAACTGTAACTGCAAGCCACTTCATTTGATAAAATATGCCTTAAAATATTGTTGGTTGTATTTGTTATATCTTTTCCTCCTAATGAAGATAAAATGAAACCTGTAAAATAACCCATAAAGTTAACTAATAATTAGTTTATTATTTAGTGATTTACCAGTTTTGAAAAACATTCAATTTTCTTTAAATATTCCTCTACACATTCTAAAGCATTTAAATCGATCAAGGGTAAATTTGTGGGAAAATCTCTAGGCAAACTGCTCAATGGAACATTCAAAGTTTGTTCTTGTTTGTCTAATCTTGCTAATATCTGTTTATTCTGCTCGTGTATTTGTATAACAACTTTCAGTAACTTCTGAATATCTAAAAAATATTCATTTGATAAACTAAACTGTTATTTTCATAATAAATAAAGTACCTGAACTTTCGTGGCTGCTCGTTTGAGAATGTTGTAAATTACTTACACCTTGAACAGGAGAGTTTTCTTGAGAAAAGTAAGGAACCTCTGCTAAAACATAATTGACCATCTGATTTATCTGTTAAAATGTGCCACTGATCGTAACATACCGCAACTTCTATGTGGAGTTCCTTGTACATTGATTGAGGAAGGTGTAGATGAACAAAATATTGTTTGACGCTGTTGCAATGATCTGCTACTCGATGTGCTAACACCTCTGCTCATGTATGAAGGGGTTGGAGAGTGAACTATATTAAGCATTATGTATAAATATTTTCTAACGTCATTATTATCATACCTTTATCTTTTAGATGTTTATGTCTAGTTATTTTGGAGGAAGTGGTAAATCTAAACAATCGTCAGAATCACTATCGACAATTCTTCTAGGAATGCACCTCTTCCTACTTTGGATGGTTTCCGTATCAGTCGTTTGTAAGTCGGAAGTGTTTTCTAACTTCTTTAGTTTGATACAAGATTTTTGATAATCATCTAGAACACAAAAGGTTAGCATTATGCTCTGCACACAATTGAACTGCTATTGTTGCATTTATATTAAAGAAACGTCTAAATTATAAGTGTATTTTAACACAATTTGGTATTTATTTATTTTATAAGTATATATTAAAAAAACTTACCCGATTCAAAAAATATTTTGTTAATTTTGAACAGCTCCCATACGTCAACTATGGGATTTTCGCATTTTCTAACGGCCCTATTGTAGACACTAGGATTTTTGTAGGGCGGCCAGAATACTTCTCGCTTTAATGGTGTCAACCATTTTCGCGGTACTAAAGCAATCTGCCCCTCTTCGCTTATGTTGCTGTCGCAAAGCAAATTCCACAGCCACATAGACATTACTTGTATCCTTAAAAACAAAATCTCTAATAACCAGTGGAACAGACGAAAACTAAAGATTAGAATACCTAAAATGCCCTACTTACCATGTTCTGCCTGCTTTAATTTCGTAAAATCGTAAATCACAACCACAACGACGTCCATTAAGAAAATGCGACTGCGACTGCGCGTGCTATACTACTTACGCAGTATCCGGGTCGGCACAAAGTATCATGGGAGAAAGTACTTAAAAGCGCAAACAATACGATTTATTATTAAATTATATTTTAATATATATTTTCGATTTTCTTGCAATTCGTTTAAATTAAAGTTCTATCCTCATTCGTAGGTAGATTTTGAAATTTTAGTAAATGGAAAATTATGCAAAAGTAGCATTTTCTTTCTCTATTTTTATTTGTTTAAATTTATTGCAAGAATAAGAAGTAAATTTGTAACAATTTGGTGTTTTATAGACGTTATATGATCGTCATAATGACGTCAAAGAACGACGTCTTTTATTGGTTTGAAAATGTCGTCCAATTGACGTCATAATAAGGTACAATGACGTACTAGACGAAAATTTACCAAATAATGACGTCGAGAAGACGTGAGTGTGCTGCTTGGGCTATTATTGGGTTTGTCAATGCAATTTATTTATTATCTTAAATTTGTAACAACACAACATTTTATTCCAATACTTTGAAGTTTATCTTTTTTTACAATTTGTTTATAGTTAAATTGTAGGAACTTCAGAAGAACTACGTGAAATGTAAATGTATATGTTATGAGCAGTGGTGTAATCTGAAAATTAGAATTGGTGGTACATATACCCATGTACACCGCAGACTACACCACTGACTATGAGGCAACTTTTCATCTTATGATAAAAAGTTACCTAATTGGATATCTTTCGCAAAAAGTTAACTGTTTGTTAGATTGTAGCTGTACCTTCCTCAGAAGCTGCTATACATTTAAGGAAAGAACGATTCGAAGGTATCATTGTTAAACATATAGAAACACACAATACGCTTTTAGAAAAAGCTTTAGAGCGTTGCCTATCGATGAAATTTGAAAATTTCGAACTTGATGATATACCAATGGGAGATGAAGTAACACAATTTTATGATTCTAGGGTTCGAATAAATATTAGGAATGCTATTAACTTAGCAGTAAAACGTGCAATCATGATTCAAAGTTATGGTTAGAAGAGAGGAAATTAAGAATAACTGGTAGCACCTGTTATTCTTTATATACATACTGCTTTAATTCAAACCCAGATTGGGATACAAAAATTAAACAGAAATTAAATAACAATTTCAAAGGAAACACCTTTACTGAATATGGTAAAATTGAAGAACAAAATGCGTACCTATCATTCAAAATGCTGCAAAAAAATGTTGAAAAACTGGGTTTAATAATAAAACCAAGTTTTCCATGGGTAGGTTTTAGTCCTGATGGAGTAATAGTGGAAGGTGGAATCATTTCGGAATTTCTGAAAATAAAATGTCCAATCTCTGGGGCGAGTAAAACAATAAAACGCACATTTTACAAGAACTTCCCTTTATATATTACTCAAATGACGAGCTCTGCTTAAAAAAAAAGCATACTTACTATGGTCAGGTGCAGTTAGGGATGCTTATTTTAGATGTGTCAGTATGCAAATTTGTAATATATTGTTCATATGACAAAACATTTGTTGTAATACCTGTTAAACGTGATCGTGAGTTTATATATGACTTAATGACAAAATTAAATTTTGTGTATTTTATGTATTATTTGCCACAACTGTTACATTTGAATATAATCTAAAATAAAAAATGTATTAATTTAGGTATTTATTTATTTATTCGTATATATTATAAGCAATTAAATAAGTTTACAAAAATTTATTTTGGCAAGAATTGGACTGTCAAGTCAGTTAAACCCACAGCAACTTAAGTATATTTTCTACTTGAGGAAGCAAAGACCACGGTATAGTATTTTTAAGAACTCTAAAGATTTTTATTCTTTGGATGGATCTCTCCACATGAACACGAGCTCTAGCTATTTCAGCTGTTCTTTCAGCTTCCTTCTTTGATAGCTGCTGATTTTTTTTCAAAAATGGAAGTCTAATTAGACTTATTAAATTTTGTGCACACTCTTCTTCTATTAAAAAACCTTTATCTACCATAATTGCATCGAATGGTTCTAATTTTGAAATTAAATTGTCACAATTCAAAATTGCCTTATCAGAGGTGCGACACACTTAAATAAGTTATCAAGCCTGATGGTGCTACTCCGATTAAAAATTTGCAGGTATGTTTACCTTTATAATAAGAATAGGTTCGGATCCTACAATTTAGACACTTGCTCGCCTGAATTTGAACTTCATTGCAGTCTAAGACTATTCTAGTATTGTTAAAGGTAGAAAAGCAAATAGGCATGTTATGTCTAATTTCATCTCTCTCTGGAAATCTAATTGCTGCTTTTAATATTAAACTTAGTATCTGAATTGTTTTATGGAAATATGTTTGTGCAGATTGTCGGCTAACATTAAAAAGTATTGCTAATGCCCTAAATGACAAATCTAATTTAACACGCATTAGAGTCAACAATATATTATTTCTAATGGAAGATTTTGTTGTGGACTTATCAAATTTTTTTTACATTATCTACTAATACACATAGCAAATCCATATTAGCTACTCCAGTAAATACTTTTAAATTAAAATTTGAATTAATGATGTTTGATACATCAAATTTTCTAATATCTTCTGAAACATTTACTTGAACTGTTTTCTCTTCAGTAGCTTTCGAAATACTTTCAATTTTGTTTTGAATTAAATTATTTTCTTCTGTTACTACAGCTTCGAATACATTAATTATTCTAAAAGCTAAAAGGTAATATAGTATTTAGCACAGGTGACAATTTTACCTATCATCCACAATGGAAACTTGATTAATTTTATTACTACTACTTGCTTTTGTGATTCTGCCATTGCTTTTCTTCGTTGTAACCTTCTAGACCGGTTGAATTGTAATTCTAGGTTAGCAAATTTGTCATGACTGCCAACAAGTAATTTTAAAGACGGAACGACATATTTTTTCAATCTAAATTTAAGGTCTAATAATTTTAGTGTATTTTGGAAATTAACAGCTGTCTCACACTCGACGGTTCAAAATTCTACCACTAGGTGAGCTCAAGTCGCTTTGTCGTCTCAATACACACTGTATGAAGGTGGCGAAAACCGAATGTTGCGTTGGATCCAAACCTACATCACGACCAAGTTCAATAAGAATTACTTAATCGTAAGAGGGAAAAATCACCCGCTTTTATCACTAACTTACAGCACTTAAATTGCTGATAACAATTGTTTATTTTGCGAAATTCTCTAACTTCTTTGGAGGTTATATTAGCCAGAGGCGTACTGGCTAGACAACAAATTTTTAGCTAACGATTTACCAGTGGCGTACTGTAACCTCTTATTATTGTTACTAATTATTTTTTTTTGTGTATGTTCTACGGGGTTATCTCGTACTTAAGGCTGTGTCTATATATTATAACTGTTTGTTTTACTGAATACATTGTGTGTGTGAAGCTGCGTTTGTTATCTTATGAACCATTTCAGATTCATTATTACAGGTAACTTTGTTCGGTGTAAGATTGCTCTAGCATGTAGTTCGCTGCTAGTTATTTATCGTAAGTAAGTCAGAACTTGGCGCTCTAAAACCTTCTCTAATATCTAATCATATTTTATTGTCAAATAAAAATCCCACGCAATCTCTCCGACTGAAAAGCAGGGATCCTTACTCCTCTTCACCGTAACAATTACTTCATCAACTATTCTTTATTGTTGGTTATTCTTCCTTTTTTCCATTTTGGTTTTTTAATTCTTTATGCTTTCTTCACCAACAACTTTATTTACTGATATTTTAATACTAATTCACAGGCTTTCAACACATTGCAGGCTTTTTCAACAATGCACAGCTTCATCTTATAGAATAGAAGATACTTGAATGTCATTGAAGTAGAATTCTTTGGCACACTCCTCAGTGAAGGCCTAACTACGGTTAGGAAACTCCCTAATACTTAATAATTTAAAGAGGAGCCTTTTTTAAATAGCTTTATTTTAGTTTTAAACCATTTTTACAATAACGGGGTTAATTAATTACACAACCACAAAACCACGGACTCAAAATTTTACGTCTAGCATTTTTTACTGCTTGAGAGCGTCTCCCACCCCATTTTCACTTCACTTGATTACGTACGCACAAAAATCGATATATCTTCTTAACATACAAGAAACCTCTATATCTTACTACTAGACATTATATCTCTGTTTACATCTATACATTACAATTATGACATACAATCACTGCAATATGTGGTAAATATTGTAAACGTTGGCCAAGATTAAGGATATTTTAATAAATTCGACTATATCGATTACCGCCTTTACACCAGCTCTTATATACAAGAAAGCCATTCAAGTGACACCTACACGTACAAAAAAAAATCCGTAATAATCAGAATTTAATTTAAATTTACAACAAATTTTACTTTGTTTTGTCTTGTTCTGAGTATTATCGTTGGCGCTAGAGAAGTGAATGTGAAGTCAACAAATAAAGCCAATTATATACCGTGAGCGTCATAAGTAACGACAAAATAATTTTTGGTGTTATATTATGAAAATTGCCGAAACACGTCAATTTTTGTTGTTAATATAAAATTATTTAACGAGACTATTTCAACTCTGCCGTGAACTCTTTCGTAGGAGTAGCGGGTACCAACTCCCTCAATCAATCAAATAACTTAACAAGCTAATGAAAACCGCATCTCGACATCTTCTTTCTAACTGTAGATATTAGTTCACAAAAATATATGTTTTCTCTTCTGAAAAAATGATTCTGCTACTAAACAAGTGGCTTCCAAATAATGTAAATAAAACAAACCGTAATGAAAAACGTGAAAAAAAACCAAAGTTTATACTTTGGGAATATATTTCTGAAACTCGATAGCGGACAAAAATATTGTTTCGTTTAAAAAAATTGATAATGCAAATCAAATAAAACAACTTCTAAATGAAGCACTTTCTAGAACCTAGATTGGAAGAGGTGGGAAAGTTACTTGGTCACCAAGATCACCAGGCTTGTCCCTCAACGACTTCTTATTATGGCCTTCCATATCTTCGAAGTCTTTAAAAGATAAAATTGTCGAAGTATGCTTCAATATACCAGCAAATGTGATTGCAAACGTGCAACAAAACTTTTATTACCGATTGGGGCATTGTTTAGCAGTAAATGGACAGCATTTTGAACAGATGCTATAAGCCAAGCACTTCGCATGTAATATCTATTAGCTTTTGCTTCTGTACATCCACAAACAAATCGGCCCTTTTCAGGACCACTAACACATTTTTAGAAAAGAATCACGTTAAATAAAAAACCGTATTGGAAATTGCAACATTTTCTACAATTGTTGTTGGATGGTTTTAAAATAATAATCTTGTTATCTTGTTTGTTGACTCCTGGATTCTAGTAAAACCTGAAATAGAAAGTCAAAAGAAAAATAGCAAATTAAACAATTTAAAGCACAAACTTTTACGCTTTCATTATTCATAACATTAAAAACCTTAATCGGGCATTTTCTAAAAATCTTTATTAATCCCATGCGTTTCAAATAATTGTTTACGATCAAGAATTCCAATTCGGGGTTATACTTTACTTCGCTGATTCCGAATAAAGTCCTTAGAACACCCACTTCTGTTTTTCGAAATTTTCATAGCAATAGTAGGTCAAATCAAACTTTTTCTATAGTAAAAATCCTATGTTGCGTCTTGCCAGAGACACACGGTCACAGAATATAAACGTCTCGTGTAGAAGCGAAGGCTAGTGGCGGTGTCTTTGATCATAGTGGGTCGTAAACTTATGACCTTTCGCCATTTTTTAAGTGTTATACAACGCGGGAAATTTAAATAATAAAGCAAGTTTAGAAATGCACTCTATAATTTGCTGTTAATGTATACTAATAATAACGTAGTAAATAATCGGGAATGGAAGATAAAAAATAACTTTAAACATATTAAATTCGGCATGAAATAGGTTTAATAATTAAAGGAAAAGCATTAGATTGTGATGTATAAATAAGAAACAATCAAAGAAGATATTTTTGTGAGTTAAAGAACACAAATATATATAATATAATTCAATTTACATATTAGGTCCTAATTATTTAGAAATGTGACAAAATAGCAATTTTGTTTTTATCCTTATTAACCCCAGATTTCATTTCTCTATTTGCATATTTTAAAGAATAAAAAATTCTTAGTCTAATAAATAATTTAATCAAGTATTTAGTTGGAAACTGTTCACATATATTTGGAAATTTAATAATTTCCATTTGTTTTCAAAGTAAGTCTGTGAAATCAATTCTAATATTTGTAAACATCGATCTTTTTCTAATTTATGAATAAAGTTAAGAAAATTCACACCGGGTACTCTTAAACCACCATACATACTTTCTTACTATCATATGCTTTAAAATAAGCTTAAATATTTATCTGCCTCTAATACTTCAATATCTTTAGAAGCTCGTAAGCACATTTCACACGCGTGAATGTTTAAACATTTCTTCATTAGGTAAGCACATACATAAGTAAATGCATTCTGTGTAGGTAAATTTTCTTTACGATAATCATAATCATTCAAAGTAAATGATGATGCAATTTTATTTACCTGAACATCAAAAATACTACTTACAGCATTTACACCAATATTTGAACTTGTCAATTTCATTAATAAGTCGCCAAATCATTTTGGCAGTTCAGGCTTTTTAAAAGCTCTTTCAAACGGAATTGGGATGGGATTTAAACTATTTCCGTCTTGTTGACGTATACTACCAAAAAAGTTCTCAGGACAATCTTGATTTAGACGTCGTGTCATTAAATATTTAAAATTGTTACATTTTAATAAGTTAAACAATTGCTTAATGCCGTTTATCGTAATCTGCCATGTGATAAATTTACATTTACTTGTAATATCATAAGCAAAATGTGTGTCTTACGACATCTCGTGTAAAACATTGACACGTGTGAATAGTATAAACTAAGAAAAATGCCAACAGTTAATTGTAACGACATGTGTGCGTTTAAAGTGCATAGCGCTATCTAAGCGACAACTTTAATGCTTGAAACACACGTGTGTCGATAAGGCCAAGTAAAACTTGTACAGAAGCATAACACGCAACGAAAGAACACCTGATGCCGCATTTCGCTCTTATTATGAGCTCATCAGAGGTGTATACTTAAGTGCAGTATACAACTGTACAAGACAGCGGTTGGTCTTTTAAACTCTCGTGGAGCAATGAACATAAGCAAAATGTGTGTCTTACGACATCTCGTGTAAAACATTGACACGTATGAATAGTATAAACTAAGAAAATGCCAACAGTTAATTGTAACGACATGTGTGCGTTTAAAGTGCATAGCGCTATCTAAGCGACAGCTTTAATGCTTGAAACACACGTGTGTCGATAAGGCCAAGTAAAATATATATATTATATCCGTTGGTATTAAAAGTGTCAAGTCTATTTGTGTTAGTTTTGTCTAGTTTTCTAATTATTGTTTTTTTTATTATTATTTGTCAGTTTAATTAATGTCAATGTTAAAAATTAAAAAGATATTCTCCAATTCTTCGAATTTGTATTGATCAATATAAGTCTAAGGTTTAGACTCCTGTTGCAACATTTATGGCGACGGTGACAGGACTGGAAAAATTCAGAGACTATTTTGGAGATACATCGTGTGTGTCCTTCGAGAGAATTTATGGTGACATTCTAGAAAGCATTAGTTCTTTTGAGCCCGATTTCAGTGTTATTCAAGATAAAATGCGTCTCCTTGATCAGAAAGTTGAAATGTTCACTGAATTAAATAGATCAAATCTTGATATCCTTCTTGATATTGAATGTTCTGAAGAGAATATTGATTTATTTGTTGCAAAAGGCAAAGATTTAGTTAGTCGATACAGAATTCTTAAATGCAAAGTCAAACAACTTCTTCAACGAAGTTCTTTGGTCGAAAATGCGTCTAAACATACTACTAGTCATTCAAGTTTAGCCCATTCTAGATTATGATTACCTCGTATTGAATTTAAAAAGTTTAGCGGTCATGTTAAAGATTGGTTGAGATTTTGGAGAAGTGATGAAGATGGAATCTACAATTCCAAAGTCACGAGCCCGAAATTTAGTTAAAGCATACCCCCTCCGCTATGAATTACGTTAAGGTATAGAAAGTCTGAAATGTCGTTTTGGAAGAGACGATTTACTTATTGAATATTAGTATAGTATAGTACTGAAGTTAGTACTGACGAATTTACAAACCAAAACGAATCTTAGTACTTTATTTGATGAGCTTGAATCATAGTTACGAGCCTTAGATACGTTGGGAGTAACATACGAAAAATATTTTTTCCCTTGTTGAATCGTCGTTACCAGAAGACGTATAACGAGCTTGAAAAGGTCTCTCCCCTCTGATGACAAAACTGACTTCCAAGTTATTCCTGTTCAAAATCGTCTTACAAAATTAATGAACTTTTTACGGTAAAAGAAGTATCTGATGAGGAGAAAATTTCGATGGCCCTTTCTGGATTTGAACTGAAATCCAAGAAAAAGTAACTTAAAGATAGTTCAGTACCTATACCAACTGTCTCAGGGTTAATGAATCACAAACCATCTTTGAATCAAAGATGTGTTTTTTGTAAGGATGAACATACAAGTTTAGAATGTAAGAAAAGTGCAGATATGAGCCTTTTAGATAGGAAGAAACTGTTAGCTTCAAAAGGCCATTGTTATATTTGTTTGAAGTTTGGACATATAGCACGAAGATGCACAGTTCAAATAGAATGCAGTAAATGTAAGTTACGACATTCAACTCTGATGTGTCCTAAACAAGAAAATGCTCCTGAGATCCAAGAAAAACTTACAACAAAAGAAGTTCAAGATACCGCAAACGTTAATAACCTAAGTAACTTAACTTACAGTGAAGTCTTTCTTCAAACACTAGTCGTCAATCTTAGTAATGAAAATATTTCTGTACGTGTGCGAGTTATTATAGACACTGGGTCTCAAAGATCCAATATTAGTTCATTTTCTGCAAAACGGCTTAATTTTACACCAGTTTCAGAAGAAAAGTTAGTTCACGTCTTATTTGGTGGTTCTGAGACAGAAATTCTTGACCATTAACAAGTTTAGACAAAAGATATGCTTGTAATATGCAGGTATTATAGATCAACCTATAATATGCAGCAATGTAATATCAGTTAAAGAAGGTCCATAGATAGAAGAATTAAACACTCTTCGAATTAATATCTCAGATAGAATTGATAGGCCGATTGAAATACTTATTGGTGCAGATGTAGCAGGGAAGCTGTTTACTGGTAAAAAATACCTCCTTCAAAGTGGACTCGTTGCTATGGAAACTCTTCTAGGATGGGTCTTAATGGAAAAGGTTGAACTTGAGTATACAAAAGCATTCTTTTCCAGTTTGTTATCTATTTTAATAATAACTTTTTTGTTTGATAAATCGTTTAACATATCTCATTTATGGAGACTTGATATATTAGGCAGTTTTAAGATCCTGCAGATGTTAAAACCAATAAAGAAAAAAGAAGTTGAAGTTATGAATCCATTTGTAGAGACTGTCTGCATCAACAAAGAAGGTAGATATGAGGTTACAGTGCCCTGGATAGATGATCATCTACCTTTGTCTAATAATTTTGAAATTTGTAAGAGGAGGTTGGATAATTTGATGCTCAAACTTAACAAAGATGGACATTATACATATTATAATCCAGTGGCGGCTCGTGGTCAATCATACTGGGAGGTCAAAAATTAATTTAAAAAATAGACATACTTAAAAAAATATAAATAACTCAAATGCACCGCAAAATTTTATACAATCTACAATTCTGTTCAAAATATAGTGATTTTCGAAACATTCTCGTTAAAATCTCTAAGGGATTTTCTGTAAGCATTGTCTAACTGTGTACGAATATCAACATTTCCTACGGTTGCAAAATTTACTGAGCATTTCATGTGTTCTGCCGACGAAACATGTTTTTTTATTTGCTCTTTTAACCCAGATATGCCTATAGGTTAAGTTGA
Source organism: Abscondita cerata (assembly GCA_030710515.1). Taxonomy (NCBI): domain Eukaryota; kingdom Metazoa; phylum Arthropoda; class Insecta; order Coleoptera; family Lampyridae; genus Abscondita; species Abscondita cerata. The sequence goes on from JALBCR010000701.1 coordinate 62,238, forward strand.
AAATTAAAAATAATAATTTAATGAAGTTGCATTTTATTAATGATAACAAAATTATGGAAACAAAAAAATTGGATTTTTTTCCAAAATAGGCAAAATTTCAGCCGTACTACATGTAGTACATTAGCACATCGACACTTGTAATATAACATTTATTTTTTGGTGTGAAACTGCACAAAACACTTAACATGCACCCCGATATGCACTTTAAACATCTTGTAGTGGTTCTTTGGTGACAATGACCACATCGAGTTTGTTTTTCTTGAGGAATGACAAGGTGGTCTAGATGGTCGTAACGTAGATCGTTGTCTCGGAGCTACTTGCATGTCCTTTTTGATAAGACGGTCTTTTTATTCTGAACAAGTAATGCACAAGCAATTCTCCTTCTGAAATTCAACTGGTCCAAATCTCCTCCACTTCGGCGATGTAAATGCCAAGCATTCTGGATTGCCATATCAATGGAGTGCATCAGTAATGGAATATACCATTTTTCCCCGAATAGAAATTCGATACAAACTGATATTTTAATCAGATCGATCGACTCCTCCCATATTGGCATTGTACATGTGGATGAGATGAGGCTGCTCCACCTGGATATTCTTTTTCTCCTTCTGTGAATAACGTTTGATCATGTGGATTGGTGTAACTCCCGCGAAGTTCGAACAGAGACAAACAACACTATTATCGTGCCACTTTACTGCAATGAAATTCTGATCACTGATTTTCGCGTAATCGTAACTCCCTCGACTATTTTTTTTCATATCCTTTGAACTCACCAGCGAGAGTCCCCTCAATCGATTTTCATGTTTTTCTATGTTTGGTCTCCGGTTCTTTTGTTGGGCGTATTGATTGCTGCAGTATAGAATGGTGTCTATTACTTCCTCATCAAAAAACTTTGAAAACATTTCCAAAGGACTCTCTAAATTAAGTACGTTAAAATTATTATCAAAGGTTGTTGTAATCGGAGCCAAATCTTCCGCAACCCAATCGTAATCGTTCTTTTTTTTCGCAGGTGGTTTTGTTTGTTTCTGTTTATTTATCGGCACGTTTGTTCGCAGTTGGGATAAGGGTAAATTGTCATCCGATGAAAAATCGCTGTCGTGGTCATCGGCTTCAAAGACAATTTCTGCAGGAGCATTCAGTTGGTTTGCCGGTAGATCAATGGTGAGATCATCTTCACCTCCAGAATCTTCATCTGTTACTTCATCTGTTGCATTGTCAGGAGCAAATATCGTGATTTTGTCGACACTGCCAACATTTTCTTCATTGTCCTCTAACATTGCAAAAGCTTCATGAAGCGAGAACCCCTGTAATTGAATGATATTTGTAGACACATATTTTCCTAATATACTATATTTAGTACACCTCTTTTCACCCCAAAAATTACCACAATTTCTCAAAATAACTTGAATATATGAATGCCTACTGTTAACATGATTATTTGTTGTTATGTTTTCCATTGAACGAAATTTTATAGTTTTTTATTTATTTGCAATCAACTTACCTCTCCAAGCGGATGTTATGATCGTCCATTTCTATTTGTTGGCTAACTTTGAAGCGGAACAAGACACAAACGAGATTTGAAAAGTCAATTGAATGTTGACACTTGCGTTGTCTGGTATGTACTGAATGGATTCATGCATCTGAACAAGTTGCAGCCAGTCGGCACTGCACAGGCTGGACTTGTTTGAGCCGTACTACATATAGTACATTAGGCATACCTGGGTTAAATGTTTTAAATCTCTGACACTGGATTTGGACTATAGCGAGTCTGACGAGTCTTTAGAAAATAATAAACAAACAAAGCAGTAAAATACATTTGATACTTCACAACCACATATCCAGTTAGCTAAATCGTACATTACCTTGCGAAAGTTTCGATGAACATCTTTATTTTTGTCTTTGCTAGTTTGTCGTAAACTTAGTTCTGGCAGAGGACGACCATTTGCCTTGAACTCAACTAATTTTGTAAAATTTAGTTTGTTAGCACTTTTTAGTTGTTTAATTTTCTGCACTACCGACATTTTCTATTATAGCGCATGCACACGCGAATCAAAATAGTATTTTTTACAAAACAACACAACAACAGTAAAACATATCAATATAAATTCTTAAATTGATTTAAAACACGCAAAAATTGAATCAAAAATCGAGCGTAGTTGTACACCCTATACGAAGTCAACGTAAACTGCGGGATCCGGCTCATGACCCAAAGTTGATTATTGTTTCGGACGTTCGCGTTTATTCGGGCGCTGCACGTTTTTGAGTTTTTCCGGGTAGATCTAATTCAATGAGGACAATTCGCACCGCCAGCCCAAGGTTGAAGAGGATGAATTACGAACGACGGCCGATAAATTTTAAGTTATTGTACTTGCGACTTAATTACCTATTTTAATAAAACACGTAATAATGAATATTTTTTTATATATTGTCAAAATTTTTGGGAGGTCATTGACCAAATGACCATATGGACAAGCCGCCACTGAATAATCAAATGTTCTGTGAATGGTTGGAGAAAGGGATACTTAATTGAGTATATTCCTGATGATCAGTTAGAAAAAAGATTGTCACTACTTACCTCATCGACATGTTCTAAAGTTAAATAACACTACAAAACTTTGACCCGTATTTGACGCATCTTGTCGAACTAAAAATAATTAAATCAGTGTTTGGAAAAAGGTATCAATCTTATAGAACTTATTCTTTCTATTTTAATTCGATTTCGAATGGGCCGATTTGGAGTAATATCTGATATTAGAAAAGGCTTTCCTTCAAATTAGTATAAAACCTTCAGATAGAGATTTCCTTCGTTTTATTTGGCATGACCAAACAGGTAATTTAAAGTATTTTCGTCACACCAGAGTTGTTTTTGGTCTTACTTGTAGCCTTTTTCATCTTGGAGCGGTTATTCAATACCATTTGAACACAATCTTTTGAGAAACACTTTATATTCTGAAAAAGTTATTTCAAATCTTTTTTGAGGTTTCTATGTTGATAACTGTGTCGTTACTTTTGATACTGATGAGAAATTACAAGGTTTTATTCACAAATTTACAGAGATACTAAAGGAAGAAAAATTGGACTTAAGAGGTTGGGAACAAACAGAATACCTAGATTGTTTTTTCCGAATATTTCTTCCAAATCTAACAGTTGGAGCCTTCATATGTTTGCAGATGCATCCAAAGATTCGTATGCTGCCCTCACTTCAGATGAAATTGAAGAGGCTGAAAAAGTTGTATTAAGACTTGTGCAAGAAGAGAGTTTTACTGGTGTTGATGACAAGCGATTATTATCTTTACTTCCGTTTAAAGACAGTTATGGTTTGATTAGACTAAAAACAAAAATAACGGAAAAAGATGATTTTTACAGTTTTAGATATCCAATTATTTTGCCCTCGAATCACCCTGTAATACATCGGATGATTTCTCAATATCATGTGGATAATTATCACATTGGCGTTCAGGCTTTAACAAATATGTTAAGAGAAAAATATTGGATTATCAGAAGTCGAAAAACGATCAAATCAGTTATATCAAATTTGTGAGATGTCGAAGACATGAGTTAAAGAATTTAGAGACTCCACCAGTAACATTACCAGTTGATAGAGTTACTGGTATTGATCTATGCGGCCCATTGTACAGGGTGTTTCATTAATCAGTACAGAAAATGAAACTGGAGATTCCTTGCAAAATTTAAAGGGGGTTTAACATAAAAAAAATTTCCTTAAAGCCTCCCTGAAGAGTTAGACAATCTGTAGCAATGCTAGGTAGCCTTAACGGAAATTTGTTCAAAAGAATAAGAGCCTGTATTCAAGAAAATGGTGCCCATTTTGAACACTCTCTGAAATAATATTGTTAATTTAAATTAAAAATGATAGTTAATGATAATATTGTTATTTATGTCAAACTTGCATACGCAACTTATTAATTAAAAATTCGCTTAATTTATTTTTTGGTGAAAAAGTATTGAGTTTACGTGAAATTTTTAAGAGACAAAAAGTTTTAATTGAATTGGCCCTCCAAAATCTGAATTTTAAAATTGAAAAAAAAATTAGTTAAAAAGTTCTGGTAAAAACTCTAAGGGGTAGTAAGACTCACCCCCTTGCAGAGAACAAGGGTGAATAAAATTATGAAATTATGGAGGCTTCTTGGTAGTAGTATTTGAATGTTTAGATTTCTTTTTTTTTATTTCAAGTCATTTCAGAAAAAATCGATTAATGTGAATTTTTACACATCTTTAAGGGCTGTAACTCTTCAGGGAGGCTTTAAGGAAATTTTTTTATGTTAAACCCCCTTTAAATTTTGCAAGGAATCTCCAGTTTCATTTTCTGTACTGATTAATGAAACACCCTGTATATAAAGAATAACGAAAAAGTTTGGATTTGTATCTTCACCTGTGCTGTCTATCGTGCAGTGCATTTAGAACTAGTAGCTAACATGTCTTCTAATAGTTTTCTTCAAAGTTTGAGACATTTTATTAGCAGAAGAGGACGTCCAGAAATTATTTACAGTAGCAATGGATTAAACTTTGTTGGAGCTGATAATGCGTATAACTCCATTGATTGGGACGCTATTAAGAAGTTCTCGACTATAAAACAAATGATATGGAAGTTTAACTCTCTACCAGGAAGTTGGTGGGGTGAATGGTGGGAGCGTCTTATTTGACTAGGTACTTAAGCAACTGTTGAAGAAAACACTTGAAAAAATATCATTGTCTTATCAAGAATTGTATTCCATTTTATGTGTCTGCGAAGCGTTAATTAATTCGAGACCACTCACCTTTGTGTCTGAAGATAATCAAGATTTATAATCTCTAACACCTTCAATGTTTTTACAAGACGTCAAGGAGGTAGGTGTAGCAGACATTGATGAAATTGACAGAAATAGTCTTACTACACACTTACGATGTAAAGTAAGACTCAGACAAAGATTTAGAAGTGAATATCTCAGCCAATCAATCAGTACTCCAAAAAGAGTTCCACAAATTGAAGTTAAAATTGGTGATGTAGTATTAGTGGGCAATGATTTATCTAAGAGAATAGACTGGCCATTAGCTGTAGTTGTCGACGTATTTCGAGAAAAGGTTGAAAAGTAAGAGTCGTATAATTGAAAACTAGTGCAGGATTTTTATTGAGACCAGTTAAGAAGTGTTTCCCTTTAGAAGTAGAGGCTCAAGAAGCTGAAAACTTAAAGAAAATAAGAAAACGAGAAAGAAAATATCAATTAAGAAATATGATGAAGATACTGAAGATGAACCAATAACTACTACACGTTGTGGTAGGCAAATTAGGCATCCGAATAAATTGCAAATGTAAAGTGGTTCTGGACTTCTTCACTTTCATTACATTGAGATAATTCTTCTCTCAAGGTGGGAGAATGTTAAAAGTGTCAAGTCTATTTGTGTTAGTTTTCGGTCATTTTCTTCAAACCTCTTTTACTTGGTAAATAAAGAAATTTGCTTAAAAAACGATAGACACGTGGACCCAAAAAGTAAACGGTTATGGTAAATTGCTTATACTCTGGTGAATACCTCCGCCCAAAAACACTTTTCGATTGTAGTCTTGCTTGCATTTTACAAATATTGGCAAAAGTACCTACTGTTTAAGAATTTGTTACACACTGCTTCAAAATCATCTAGGTTATATTCTTTTTTTTCCTCTTGACTTTTATTTGCACAAATGAGACGTCTTTTAAGGGTTTTTGATTTCAGTCGCAACTTTTCTTTTCTTTGAGTATTTGAAGAAAGGCTGTTAGAAGTTTGCGTAGCAATAGAAGACGATAAATTCACACTGCTTGTAAGGGTTGCCATGGTTTCTAAACAAAAAAAGAATTATATTAGACCTCTTTCTTGTTGTTTTTGTTAGACACATACACAGCAATTACAGATTCATTTTAAGTTACATTTTCTAAGCAATAAAATTAATGTATAAAATTGAATCTTACCAATATTAGTAGATAAAGTTGAAGTAGAAGGTGTATGTAGCATGCATTCCGGATAACCATCATAACAAACGTTTTTCCTTAGTCTTTCAATTGCAGAAACAATATGAACGTCTAAAATTCACAAATAATAGAAATTTCAAATGAGGTGTTATTTGCCAGATAAAACTACAATCTTTTTAGGTGGGGCATCGGACATATCCTTTAAGTGGCGTTTCTTAGAATGTACAAACAAAGTTGGTACAGCTTGTTCTAATAAACGTTTTCTTTGATTACAACTTTTTGAAAACTATTTTGTTTCAAGGTGTTTTTCGCAAAGTCTATAATTACGATTTAAAGACTCGATATCTGTACTGATTAAGTCATTGCGATTACAGGCTTCGAACCAGCGTATAACTCTACAAAAATTAGCATTATAACGAATTTATTAACTCACGAATATGGTTCGTAACATTAAACACAAAATAAGTTATAGTATAAAGCAAATGTTATGAATCTTATCGAATATTTTTAGCGTTAATTGCCATTAAAATAATCAATCACTTACCTATCACAATTTTTGGGGATCCTAAAAAAAGATACGTTTTTGGCTCTGGAATCACAACCTCGATAAGCACAAACTGTACTACCTTTCACAAACTACAAAAAAATTACACGCAACCAACGATACGAACAGCAATAAACCATCAAATCACACACAAAACAATATTCAGAATAATTTTTTGTAGGTTAACTAGAATCACACTTATTGAGGGGATTCGCACGCATGCGTTCTGAAGGAAAGCTTAGCCTTCGCTTCTGTACGACGTTTTATATTCTGTGACACGGTACCTATGTGTGTCAAATATACTTATAAGTAAACATTGAATATGTCTTAAAATATTCAAAAATTTATTTATGTTTAAGTTGGAGAGCCCATAACAATACAAATAAATATACATACCGTGTGTCCCGGAAAATTTGAAGCAATTTGTTTAACGTGGAGAATTTGAAAAGTCCGATTTATATGTCTCCAAAGTGTTTTTAGGATATTTTCACTATATCAGAATACTTAACAATGTGTACAAAAAAGTTTTGTGTAATAATTTCTAAAATTAAACTAAACATATTAAAAATATTTGAAAAAATATTTAATATAATTCAAAACATACGAGAGTTCAAATCCCAGTCTTTTTAGTTGTATTATAAGTGACTTCTTTACCGATAGAAATTAAACGCTATTCTTTTAAAATAGTAATACAACTAAAAAAAGAAATTTGACTGGGAGTTGAACCCTCAGACGTTTTTGAAATATTATTAAATATTTTAATATGTTTGGTTAAATTTTGCATATTTATTAGAATATTCACATTATGAAACATTTAGTTTAATTGTTTAATAATTGGAAGTTTTTGGATACCGTAAAATCTTCTGCGCATGCACATACGTCATTACGCATGCGCAGAAGGAATTACTGTTAAGACACTCGCAGCATACAGTGTGTATTTGAGACTACCATACATAGGGAGATTCTCTAAAGATCAACTTGTGCTATGATCAAATGAAGAAATGTAATTGGCTGCTGAAACAGCAATATTGTATGTCTTCTGCGTTGTATAATAAGTAATGCCGTATGAATTTTAAAGAGGTACGCAGAAATGCTGCCAATGCTCTGGTATAAAAATTAAAAAGTAGGGTTAGATATAAGGTATTGTTTATCTCTTTAATACATTAGTGATTATTGTAAGCTACTTCTTTAAATAAAATAATATAAAACAAAGTTTGAGGTATTTATTCTTTATTAAGGTTATAAAAAGGAACTGAGAGAACAACTACTACCTACACTTACTAAAACTGAATAGAGATATACAGGAAAGGTACTAAATATTAATTAATTAAATGTTCAAATGTACTGCCGTTGACTATTAAACAATGACTTAATCTATTGTAAAATTTATGACGCACATTCCGTAGTATTTGGGGAGTTATATTGAAACACACTTTGATAATTAAATCTGTTAACGATTCTAAATTGTAATGTTGTCTAGAACTGTAAATTTTTGATTTTAGGAAACCCCATAAGAAAAAATCATTTGGCGACATGTCTGGGAAACTAGCAGGCCAGTTAATAGGGCCAAGCCGTCCAATCCATCTGTTTGGAAATGTACGATTTAAATAATTTCGAACTTCCAGCGAATAGTGAGCAGGCACTCCATCATTCTGATACCAAACTTTGTTGATATCATTGACTACGGCGGTAATTGTTGGGATAATCTGGTTGTGCAGCATATTTAAATACTTTCGGGAATTAAGGGTTCCCTCGATGAAGAATGGACCAATTAAATTATCCCCCAATATCCCAACCCATACGTTCACAGTTTGTCGATATTGTGAATGGGTGTGCACCTTTACATGTGGATTTTCTTTGCTCAATTCGGTTTGTTTTTCACTGTCTGCTGCTAATAGTTTTTGTTCTGGAGAATATTTATAAGGAAAATATTGGTGTTTTTTAAAAATTTTATGGACATAAGAATGTGATACACCAAGAGCTATCCCCCTTACGCTAACATTAGGATCTGCTTCCACAGCTGCCAAAATGTCGATTTCATGATCGTTATTTTGATCTTCATTAGTTTTTGGCTGTTTACAGGGACTGTTAACGCACCCAGTTTCCCGAAATTGCCTTACAATTCGTGTAATTGTATGAAAACACGGAATTGGCCTGTCATTGTAAAGAATACCAAACAACTCAGCTGTTCTTCTCAAACTATTGCCTATAAAATGAAATAAATATGTAGACGCCCTATTTCAATAATTTCACCATTATACCTGCCAAATTCCATGTCACTATTTGAATTTTTTTCTGCTGTTGTATAAATATTCATGATGAGTTTATTAAATAATTATTTGACAAATAAGATTTAATTTTATACTTACTGTTCTTTTATAATAATAATACAACTAAAAAAGAAATCGGACTGGGATTTGAACCCACGTACATTTAAATATTATTAAATATTTTTATAATGTTTGGTTAAGTTTTAGAAAATTATTAGTTAAAACGTTATTAGGTAACATTGTTAACTGTTCTGATAGTGAAAATATCTTAAAAACACTTTGGGGACATATAAATAGGACTTTTCAAATTCCCCATGTTAAACAGAATGCTTCAGATTTTCTGGGACACACGGTATACAGATAACTAAGTGCGTCAGCTTGCAGGTACAACAATTACTACGAAATTTGTATACAAAGATCTGTAAACGCACAAAACCACAAAGAAACGTATATTATTCTGTGCCTAAACGGATAAATAATTACTGCTCCATCAATAATGGCAGATACCATACCCAGCAAACAATGTTACGATTTAGTTGCGCAACAAGAACATAACTGCGTTGCATGTTACGTTGCAAGTAATGTACTTTTACGTAACAAACCTGTTACTGTTACGTCCTATGTCCGCTCTACTTACGTATGTAAAGTACGTTATAGTTACGTACATAAAGTACGAAATAGTTACGTACATAAAGTACATAATAGTTGCGTAACTAACTTACGTTAATGTAACGCAACGCAAGCCTTGCACCGGTACGTATCTGTTACTGATTGACTTGCGTACGTTTTACGTAATATAGTTGCGTATATTTTATGTAATATAGTTGCGAAGGTGTTGCGTAACACAATTACGTGTTTTTTGCGTAATTATAGGCAAACTCACTTACGTAACTGTTACTTACAGTATTGTTTTTATACTTATGCTTGTTTTAAAATATCTTATTGCACATTTATACACCCAAAGAGTAACTATAACCTAATAATTCTTATCAACAGATCTTATTTAAATTAAACACAATTAAATTAAAATCACATTTAATAACAAAAAAAACTATCAAAATAGATAGTGACATACATATTTATATTACACCTATGTGTAGTGAACTTCTAATGCGAACAAAAAACTTATGTAATATAAACATACATTATTTATTTACTTTTTCTGTTGCGTTCTCGTAAGACGTTGATTGGCAAAACGAAACCAGTCTATGCCTGCTTGTTCCGCGCACTTTTCATTTAAGTTTGGAAAGGATTCACGTGCGGAATCTATAAAATAGCTAGATAAGCAAAGTCGCATTGTTTTAGAATGATTTTTATACTTATTATAATTTTCACAATTCGTAAATGTTCCATTTTGTAATTTTGTTTTCTTCCTTTCCACGAACATTTGGTGGCTAATTCGTCCTCGAATACTTTTCCAAACAGCTTAAACAAGCAATTTCGTGCATTCGCTCCCGAAACGTTTTTCAAGATTGAAAACTGCAAAATTATCAACATCAATCAATAAACAGCAATAAAAATTGCAAAATGAGCAAACTAACCAAAGCAGTGGATTGTTCTTCACATTCTAATGTTTTTTCAAATGTTTCTAATTCTTCGATAGTTGTAAGAGGAATATTTGATTTTAAAACTACGTGCTTTTGTGTTTGCGGAGCAATATTTAACCTTCTTTCGATAGTTATTAAACGGTCAGTGTGACTTGAAAGTAGAATTTCACACTTAATAATTTTTGCGTGAACGTCTTTTAGTAAGCTGTACACTATAAAAATATCAATTAAAAAATCTTAAAAACACCTTTTAATTTGATTTTTACCAGCGTCTATTGTAGCTATTGCTCCTGCTGCTACTGGTTCTTCGAAACGAATAAGACGTGCCGACATACTTTCTTCCTGAATCGTTACTGTAAAATTACCAGTTAAAATAATGAAAATCTAATTTAGTTCATTACCATTAGAATCCATTGTAGCTGTTGCTCCTACTGCTGGTTCTTGGAAATGAAGAAAACGTCCCGTTACACTTTGTTCCGGAATCGTAACTGTAAAAATAACCAGTTAAAATGATAAAAATACAGTTGAGAATGTTTCCTCCAATATATTGATATGGTGAATGTTCCTTCTAGATGGAGGATGAATAAACAAATTAGCAATCCTTATTTTCCATAAAACTACTGCCGTTTCGCCCTATCAAGCGAGGGTTTTACCAAGACCAAATTAAATCAAATTAGCCTTGATAAAAGCCAAATTAATTCAAATTAGCCTTGATAAAGTCCTCGCTTGATAGGCCAAAACGTCAGCTGTTTTATGCAAAATAAAAACTAGCATTCTCTTTATTCTTTCTTCACCTACAAGGAATATTCACCATATCATAAAAGTACACTACCGTATACGACATAAAAGTATTTTTTTTTATTTCGTTCATTACCATTATTATCAATTATAGCTGTTGCTCCTGCTGCTGGTTCTTGGGAACGAATACGGACTCCTGACACACGTTCCTGCATAGTTCCTATAAAATCAGGTAAAAAATCATAATAAAACATTCTATAGATACACTATAAAGTATTTTTTTCTATGACTATCTATACAAAATGCGTTGACAAACTAAATTTCTGTTTTGAAAATGCATTTTTCATTCCGTCATAATCATACGAAATTTGGGGTAATGAAGTAGATAATCGTAGAATAATATTGTGTTTTACGAGTGAGAAAGACTCGTGTTATTGAACATTGGCCCTAACGCATGGATACCCTGTCAATACTTATAAATTTTAGATTTAATCCATTACCAGAGTCTATTAAAGTTGTTGCTCCTGCTGTTGATTCATTTGTTGAAAAATCTTCGTTAATTGTTGGTAAAAACAATTTCCATATTGTCGAAATTTGACAGATTATCTGGGGGTTTCTAAAATAAAAACTAATGGCCGGTTGCACCAACACAACTTAAACTTAAGCTGAGCTTAAAAACTTAGATACAATTGTTAAAACGATAGCAACTATTGTTTTTAAGCAGAACTTAAGTTTAAGTCGTGTTGGTGCAATCGACCCTAAATCACTCAATAATCAAAACAGCATACATTTTATAAAAACAACAAAGATTGAAACCTAAGTGGGCACACCAGTAATATTTTGCCGTTGAGAAAATAAGAAAATGGTAATTTTTAACCCTGTATATTTTGCTATAACAAACGTAAGTACTAAAAAGTCGCATTAGCAAGTCAATCAATACATTTGATCAACAAATAAAGTACATTTTGGATTACCTCTACAGAACTTGCCTAATGCTAAAATAAGGTTTTTAATTGATTTGATTCGATCAGGTTGTGAAATTTAATAACAAGCTGCAACTAATTTTCACAACATAGTACTTTTAGGTTTAGACAAATTATAAATATGTATATCTTTTTTGTTGAAGATTCGATATAGTAAAAATAAACACGCTGTTATGGTATATAGCAAAATATATAGCAACATGAGAACTATCATTAATGAAGGATTATTTTAAAAAACTTTCCAAAAATAATAGTCGTCATTTTTTAATAAAAAAAACGTAAATAATCAAACTAATTAATCAAATTGATACTGACTGTAAGTTGGCAAAGGTGAAAGAGAATCTTCGTCATAATCATATTCGTTTTTTTGTAGTTTTTTCTTTCGGAGTTTTTTCTTCCGTGCACATTGAGAATCTGGTTCTGAAGTTGATTTGTATGCTAAAAGTTGATTCATTTTCTTTTACATTGTTCATAGTCATCTAAAATAAATAATATTTAAAATATGTATTAGGTATTGTTAAGAACTTTACCATAGTATCCAATAACTTCCACGGCAGTTACTTTCCATAGCTTATCTACATTTCGCTTTAAGCGTAGTGATTTGTTATATTCTTTGGCATCAGGATATGTTAAGTAGGCAATTCCATCTTTGTGATGTATCCATTTTTGGAGAGCAATACTATATTGCTCTTCATCTCCAACAGGTAGGTCCATCACAAGAGCAAAATTGTTACCCTGTATAAAAATACGTTCACTCTATTTCACATTATTTATTTATATTTATTTGTATGGTACATTGTATTGTGATGTAAGTGTTAGTTATGTTGCCCTAGAAGATCAGTATAAACTTGTACAGTGTGATGATGAAACTGTGTCAAATTGTGGATTGGTTTGTATTAATTTCATATGTATTAATGAAATTAAATTCCAATACATTACAAATTATGTAGTAATGGCATCACTTCAAATAAACTGCTATCCTTAATCGGAATTGTAATGCATTTACTTAATATTTCCACTGAATCAATCATAATCTCTTCATCCGAAATACAATCAAAATCTACTATGTGCGTTTTAAAATTGCAGGAAGCATCTCGGCAGGTGCAACATTTAAAAACGTTTTTGCCACTACTTGTGTGGGGTGGTTAATTGTAACAATTTTTAATAATAATCCTGACTTCAGATACACTACATTATGTCGATCTGTGGTATCAAACATGGTAGATTCATCGAAAAATAAAACGGTCTTTCTGTCATAATTAATTATGTACGGATAATTTTATTTTCCCCGATATTGAAATGATGTCTTTGTTCATGTAATCTATTCGAAATTTGTTCTAGTGGTCGACCTGACGTTTTCATAATTTTTTATGCTGTATAAATAATTTTCAAACTTAAACGCACTAAAGTTATCAATACAACCAAACTTTTTCACATCATCCGAAAGGTGAATTAAATTATGTACATTGTAAGTAATATGCTCTTCACCATATAACTCTTTGTAATTCCTTACAAAATACATTAAAAGACTTTTGCATAGTCAGTATGCTCCTGTGACATTTTGGAGATGCTAATATCCTCATAGCTATGAACAGAGACATATAGTGCTTCATTTGAGATTTTTTAAATAAGGTTTTAAAACTACTGGTCCAATATACAGCAAAAAATCTTAATTCAGATGCCTTCCAATACTCTATTTCATCTAATGATCGAGGAAGCCTTGCAAACTCCTTAGGAACAAATTTACGAATTGAATAAATATGTTTATTGAGTTCAGCTAAATCATTTATTTTTAATCTAATATTTAAAGGCCCGTAAATGTACAGTTTGAGCAATTTTTCAATACGCCAATACAAACTAGATGCATATAATCTAAGCCTACTTGGGTTACTAAACCGATATTTAATTCTTGTAAAATTGTATCACCTTTATGGTACTCATCATCACTTTTATTTCTGAAGCTTTCGTCTGTGCGAAGATGTGCATTTAAAGTAGGATATGTAATTCTGTTGTTAACATATGTACCTTCTGTACTACATTTGTTGCATCCAAAATAAGCGTTGTGGCCTTTTACATTTAAAATAAATGCTTTTGCTGGTGCATCACATACAATCACACCAATTTGTAATTTTATTTGAATATCACCTTCAGAGATACCTGTTTGCATTAAATCTTTCATTTCATTTACAAATAATCGTAAAAATTTATTAGAACAATCTGGTTTCTTCTTTCCACAATATACACCAACTAAGATTGGTTCAGAAAATTCAAAGTTCATTATAGAAACTAAAATAGGCCAAAATTGTATTAAAGAACTTTTACTTAATGGCAATCCGTCAATATTAAGTTGTAAATGAAAAGTTGTGTCTTTAGGGAGTATTTTCACAGAATTTTTTTAATAAATGTATAATTCCAGTTTTACGCCATAATGGCAATATCTTCCTGGAGGAATGTCTTCATATACAAAACTGTTAGGTTTTGGTGTACCTAGAGAGTACGACAGTCCTTCGGTAAATCTGGCATAATCAATCGAAAAATTTGCAGTAGCTTATTAACCGCGTTTTGTGAAATGTGTTCTTCTACAATCCAAATTATAAGATTTTTTAACTGTATTAAAAATTGAATTTTCAGAAGTATCGAAGAGAGAATTCTTAACAATACAATTATCATTCGACAATTCTTTTAAAAATGGTTGTTTAAATGTATTAGAATTTTCCAAAAGCACTGATGAGTTACACAAAAGATTGGATCCCGAACTAGAGGTATTTTCATCAATTTCGGTACTTGGGGCAAAATTACTTTCAATAGAATCCTTCAATGGACTATTAATTATGTTCGTATGAGTGATATTGTTATCAAAAGCATTTATAATAGTATTGTGAATAATTCTGCGTAAATGCCTTTTAGAAATACTTCCTAAAGATTTTCGTTTATTTGAAATCTGCAAACGAATGAACTTGTAAAATAACATTTTTAGCCACTTTTCCAAATAAAATGAATGAGTCTTAACTCAAGAAATTGTAGGTAGGTAAGGTATTAGAAAAATGTAATAAAACTTACCGACATTTTCCCGCGTTTAAAGGGTTAAATTGCAGTAGCACTTATTTAGTTTTATAAGTATCGTATAATAATCACGCACAATAGTCTAATAGTACTAAACAAATAACAAAATTTAACGCATATATTACATGTAAATATTAAGAATAAAGCACTAACACACACAACTAGAATAAAAACTGCACGAGAACGAAAATGGTCGTATCGTATAACAAAGAAACCAGTAAAGTGCAAGTTTGGCGCGTACTTGTACTGCAACAGGTGACCATGAAAAGGACCACCCCTCCCAAGACATAACGAAGCGCCAAATTTGAAAAGTCCGCCCTCAGATCAGATACGTTGTTTAACGTTTGGCTCATATTATTATATGTACTTATTGCATATTTTTTTTAATTCTGTTCTTACACACAATTATTCTTAAAGTTTTGTAATTCTTAAAAAATATAGTTGTAGTTTTACGTACACTTCCAGTGTCACCTATTGAAACATTATAGTTGCGTAACCCTGGCGTAATCTATTTGATGAGATAGTACGTACCTAACAACATTTCGTGTTACACAACTTGAACGTTATACTTACGTAGCTGATTTACGTATCCACCGTTGCGCCCTAGTTACATTTTGAAACGTAACAGTTATGTACCATGTTAGCTGGGTAATGCCATGTCAGATTTGTTTAAAAAAATAAAAGAAGAGGCCCACTACATTCCCTATGCTACGATTCAATACTACAACCTAAGTTATCTACCTTTTCCATAAAAGCAGTAAGTATCGCATCATACTGAATTATTTATACACTTGAATTACATTGTAGGAATTGAGCATTGATGAAAAACCCACTTGCATGCAATGAATGCAAGCTCAAAATTGATGAAGACCAAGCATTAATGCAAAACAAAAACATTTTAGGAAACGTAAATCTTCCACAATCATTTCTGACAAACTCTTCTTCACTTGTTGATGAAGAAAATTATTTCAATAAAATCAAGGAACAGTTTGTCGAAGTTGCTATTAAAAATGAAAATGACAATATTGTTAAAAAGAAGAATGTGTGTTATTTAACACAGACATATCAAGGTTTGTAGAAGAATTTTCAGCATCAGATATATTGTACAACTGCTACCAATGTAATTATGCTACAGAGAAACAAACAAACAATAATACGTAATT